>JBBPKE010000237.1:0-28188 GCA_038089095.1 Tylopilus orsonianus | reverse complement strand
ATTGGGCAAGGGAAAGGGAAAAGAAAGAAAGAAAGTCGAGTCAGAGTCCAAGGCCGAGGTGGTCAAACCAAAAGTGGTGGTCAAAGAGGAGAGCGTCGGCAAACTCAAAACAAAGTCTGCTCCAAAGACTAGAGGGGCTCCCAAGCGCGGGGGATTGTTGAACTTTTTTGGTCCGGAGAGGGGAAAGAGGTGAGGCCCTACGTAGTGAGGTTCTTTCTGATGTTGGACGGTCTATGAATTAAATTCACTGCGTTTTATGATTATGTCTGCTATATACTAATATATGCCTCAATGATAGGGTTCAGTGGTCTAATGGTTATGATTTCTGTCTCACACACAGAAGGTTCCCAGTTCGATCCTGGGCTGAACCACTCTTTTTTTTTCATATTGCCTACACCTACTTCACGTTTGTGGAACTTGACCATTCTATCCGTGAGGCAAGGAGTTTGGTAAATTTTGCTCATATTTCAACTACTCGACCGACGTAGGCTATGCCGTGTGATTTAGGATTCTGCTCCTGGTCGTTTGCTATCAGAGGCCTCAGCTCCAAGATCTAGTCCCTCACGCCTCGAGTTGGTGAGTTTTTTTCTTCACGCTTCGTACGGCGCGCATCGCAAGTCATCCTCCCTGAATTTCACTTCTCCACGGTCCAGGAACTAGGATGGAGTGCCAAGGATTTTGGCTACTACCGCGCCTATTCCAATGTACTTTTAGCAGAAAAATATGCCAACGCGATGTCGAATTTAAAGAGTTGCCGGATACCTGCTTGTGGCTCAGTTGTCTTTGACATTCACGCAGAGAAGCACTCATTAAATTTTTCACGTCGCTGTCTTAGTGGTCTCAAACCAATTAACACGATGTTATTATCCATACTGGCACAGATCTCCGTGAAAAAATTCATTCGCACGTGTACGTTCGACTAGTTTATCCAGGGCTGGACACTTACACTCTCCACAAGTCTGACTGACTATTACTGTGTATTCACAGTCTTCTGTGTCGTTCCTTTGACACACTGGAGGATATGATAAAGGCCTTGATGGAAACCACTGACAAAAGTTACAGAGCTTCAAAACATAAGGTGTGTTTGCTTTACACAATTGTTTGTTTGTTTACTTTCTCATACTCAATTAGTAGATAGCTCGTGCTGCGTTGTTATAGGTATGTTTATGTTCAGTGCAACATCGCTTAAAAGTCCAGTGGCGTCCCATTCACACTACTCAAGACCGCTCACATCTTCAACGAGTCAATAACTCAGGATATTTATCCTGCGATCAGGGAAGACGGTCAAGGCGAGTTATCGAACAAGGTGCTGTTCCATCCGTGGCGGCCAAAATCGACCATTATCCTTACCCATTATTCAGACTCATACTGCTTCTGGGACTCTGAGCACACTGGAGTCATTTGGATTCTCGAAGTTCATCAGTGTCTTCAAAGAATTAGGGGGTGTTTACAAGGTCTGGAACCTGCTCACGTTGCATCGTGACATGCATGCCTTCAGCTCTCGCCGCTTAGAATTGTGGTTTGAACGTTCTGAGAAAGTGGATCACTCCGGGACTCGTCGGGCTCACACCGACTCATTACCTGTGCAGCAATATTGCTACGGGGTATGTATGCTTGACGAAAATCATGAAATAATGTCCCGGGTGCTCTTCAGAGTTCATGGTCGCAACATCGATGGTCATCGACGTACGACATGGGAACCTTCTGCCACCCGACTCTCTTTTACTTGAAGCAAGGAGCATGCGCTCGCGTTGTGCACATGCCTAGCGTCGCTGAATTCTTCGATCGGTCAGTATAGGATGTAGATTTCCTTTTACTGTCATTCCTTGGGTTACACGATAGGATAGACAAGGTTCTATGTAGGAGCTCACGTAGCTGAGTCTTTACGACGTAGCTCTGCTGAGCTTGACTTGGCACGCGATGTGACTGCTGCACCTGGTCCGTACTCGTGCTCAGTTGCAATACATCTTCAGTACCCGCACGGCGTTAGGGAGTTAGTAATAATTAGTAATCTGTAAGTTGGCAGTTAAGTCTTGTCCAGCACCGAACGTGATCGTGCTTTGAATGATGGGAACCAGGGTCATCAGATCAGCGATATCGGATCATCAGCGCACTTGAATTGTCTACATATTTGGTGAAATGCCGACCTTTGAGCATTATTAAACCCTCACTGTGTCCGCTTGCATATTCCTCCGTATCTCCATGTAACCCTAGCATAGCACATTATTGATCGCAACCAATGTCTTCAGCGCTGTCCACCCCAACCAGGAGCACTGGTAGCACACAGCCCAAACAAATCAACTGTAACGACGCACTGGTTTGCCTATGTATATAAAACAAACCCGGATAGTCCGCATAAGGATCTCAATCCTCCCGAGCACGTCGATTTAGCGGATTCGTGCTCCTGCAGTCCTTCATCATGGTTCTCAAAATACATGGTCATGCTGTTGCACCTCTCGTCAGACTTGTAGCCGAGGTGTGCAAGGAGAAGGAGATACCATATGAACTCGTTAACGTCGCGGTGTATGGGGGTGAACACAAGACGCCTGAATTCAGACGGTTCCAGCCTTTTGGTCAAGTCCCGTACATCGTAAGAGGAACGCTATGAGTAGTTCGCATTCGCTGACGAGCCTACGTATCAATCAGGATGATGATGGTTTCATCCTTTATGAGGCGCGAGCAATTTGCCGATACTTGGTCAAAAAATATGAGGGACAGGGAACTCCTGGGCTTATACCCAAGGACGCCAAGGGCGAGGCATTGTTTGAACAAGCCGCATCAATCGAGTATTCGAATTTTTATCCGTTTACCTTGGGCCTTGCCACAGAGAAGATCATTAAAAAGTCGTTTCATTCACTCTCTTTGAATTAAGAACCACTCACGCGTCATTGCAGGCATAGAGCAATGCCTATAGATGAAGCTAGAGTAAACGAATATCTCGAAAACTTGAATATGAAACTCGATGTCTACAACGACATTCTCGGGAAACAACCGTACTTAGCTGGAGAAGTAAGTTTTTATTTCGCTAGGATCAGCAGCTCAGGACTATTTTTTCCACAGAGCGTAACTTTGGCAGACCTGTTTCATCTTCCCAGTGCAGCCATTGTGATCGAAGAACTCGGTTACAATGTACTCGAGAACAGACCCAATGTTGCACAGTAGGACTCCCAGATCCATTGATAACAGGGGAACTTCTCTTTGATGGCCACTGACAGATGGTGGCACACGATATCTACAAGGCCAGCATGGCTGGCTGTGAAGGACAAAGCCTGAAATTTCGATTTTTTCTGGCTTACTCCAGTCAGGATTAGAAGATTGTAAGGCAGTACTAGAGTAGCCCCATTTCTGAGAGTTGAAAATCAATGTCATCAATACAACAATCCAATGAATTAAAGTTGTTCTTTTAACATACTTTTGAATCTACATAATTATATGACATGCCAGTCAATGGGTATCTCGCCCACTCGTGTGTCTCCATAGCTAGTTTATTAGATTCTGTGAAATGCGAAAATATGTGCTAGTTGACTAACTTGAGGACAGGAATGGCTTGAGAGGCAAACTAGAGGATCTCAATTAGGGTCTAATAGGCGGGCAGGGCAGCAGTTATTAACAAGGATGATGACCTGGTTTTGAGGGAGGTAGCAAAGTCAATTTTGGTTCGCAACATGCTGAGAGACACCAAGGATGAAATATTAAGCCCAAGTATATCTGTAGTCTAGTTAGACCAGTTCCGACCATGATGGCTGTAATACAGAGTCACGTGACAAGGAGGAGTTTCTTGCCTGACAATGCCACTGCCAAATAAAATGGCAGACTGCGGTGCGTCGCTTGCAACCGAATCAATTCAACTTACAGAAGTTGTTGCATATGACACTATTCTAATATTCAACAGAAGAGAAAATAAATGCTGTCTCCACAAGTGCCACTAGTCATACCCCACAGCCAAATCCTGATTGGTGTGAAGCGGCATGAAGACACCGGCACTGCGGCTTGTTCCTATATCCGGTCTGACATATTTGTTGGAGTATTTCCGTATATGTACACGGTAGCTTACCTAAGCGTAGCTACACCGCACCCGTAGTTAGTATTCTAGTTCTTCAGTGACTTACTGAGGATTCTAACAATATTTCCTGTACCATACCTTCCTTTTTTCCAGATCCTGCCCTCACTATGACTGGCGTGGGCTGGAGTGGTCGAGGTACTACTTTTTGGCATCATGGGAATGATTTCATGAAAAACTTTGGCAAGTCATGAAGGAAACCACTGCTCTCTGCATATCCATCAAGCCTGGTGGAGGCCATGATGCCAGTACAAAATGGGATTTGCAGATGCATGCACTTTAGAAGGTTAGTGGGTTTACAGATCCCATTTCACAATTGGCCAGTTCAAACATATACCCCTCCCCCCACTGGTCATCTCACACATCCAGATATCAGTTCCTAAAATGTGCAGTAAATCAATGCTGTATCACTGCCCATGTTGAACCTCTTGACAGTTGATTATGCAATGGAGATCATAGGTGGAGTGGGAATCTACAGGCGAGAAGGTCACCGGCTGTGGTCAATGCTGTGTCAGCCAGGAGTTAAACAACTAGACTGGTCTCTAGGTACATACTTCTTTCTGGATGCAGTTCTTGTAGTAATAGTGGTACCACCTGATTGACCAAAGAATAAGCACTCCTTCAACTTGTGCACTGTGGGTCATGCATGATATGAAACCTACTATTTGTTACAGTCGTGTTCCACTGTATAAGCATACATAAGATAAATGAAACGGATTTATGTAAATTTACACCTCTATACCATTTGCGAAACTCTCCATGTCAAGTACTATCTTCCATATCTGTTCACGGTTGCGCATCGACCCCGATCGCCCACATTGTCTGATGTAGGCCCAGTCTAGGCCGACAGGAAACTCAATAGACAATGGAATGTGCACACCCCATTTGGAGCCAAGATACGTTTCCAAAGGTACTGTGGCCGATGGTTTGCTGTGGGTTACCTTTTCTAGGAGTTTGAGTCGGTACAGGAATCCACCATGGTGCGTTGTTGTACATCCAAGCACACGCAAGGTGGTTGTCTCCGAGGATTCCTATGCATAGGGAGTGCGAGGCACTCGCGAGACTGAGAAGTGATGCAAGGGGTAAGGAGAACACGATGAATGCTAGTACTTCAGGAGGGAGACTCTCGATCGTTGAACGACTCTTACAGGGGTGGAATGCAGCGGGTGCAAGCACGAGGTACTCATCCTTCTCAGACGCGACAGGGAAACTGCCAGTATATATATAAATCCATCCTTGTATGCATGGAAGAAGTAAGATCCTTACCGCTCTGGAGCCATCCATACCCAGAGTAGCCTGTCATGCACAATCTGCCGTTTTACAACCCCGACGTCCCTGATATTTTCAAGCGATCTAAGTTCGATATCTGTGAATTCCTAGAATTCTCTCCAGATTCCCCATTCATTCATGATTTTACCGTAGTCAATGCCCTGGAGTAACAATGGGTGCCACATTTCATCAAAACCTTGTTGCATCGCCAAATTCCACAACCTCAGTGGCGTCATCCGCCCGTGCGTGGCAAGTGCCATGATGTCGAGTGCATACGTTTGCACCATCAACGAGCACCCATATCTAACCAGATAGGTCCAATTTTGGGCATTCGGTGGAGGTGCATCTACGATCCCATAGTACCAGTGGTCTCCAACAACACAATGTGATACGACACGGATGGCTATTTCTGGACAGTCCACGTTGTGCACATAAAGCTCCCGTGGCATGGTGTCATCGGAGACACTGTCCTGTAAGCCTACCGCATATGGCTGGCCGGAGGGATGGACCAGTCCAATGACACACAGATTGTCCTGTGACGTGAGCTCGTGCAGATCTACAAGGGCATTGATTGCGCCTGAGACAATTGGGCCATGGAGTGGCATAGTTTGGAGTGTAGTGAATGCGACCTCGGGATTACACCCCGATATCTTGGATAGCCAGCATGTCATAAAATGGAGGTCAAATAAATAATTGTACTTACCACACAACACACGTTCGCTTTCATCACAAAACTTGCAGATTTCGAAGATTCTGTGATGTGGCTGATGTTGGACGAGGGGCAGTGATGACAAAGATGGATGATACAATGTTAAGTGACGTCGTGCTATATCCCGACGCTCGTCCACAGCACCTTTACAAACATGTCGCTATCGCACCTGTGGCAGCACTTTTTTGAGGTTCACACGGTCTTTCAGATCACTTTCCGTGTCAAGTAAGGTGCACGACGTCGGGCCATATCATTTTCTGCGAATTTTGTGATGTTCCCCATGAATATGTCGCAATAGTACTTACATGGAAGGTTAGCGCAATTTGACTGCACAGCGTTCTTACATAATCAGTGATTACTAAATCCGCCAACTGGTAGCTGTGAGACTTTCCCCGGAACTGCCACTTGTAGGTGCATACCGCTCATCCATTTGATCTCTCCATGCGTTATGGGTAAGTTTATGCTCTGGATACCTCATAGAATGACCTCTGATGATCATTGCTCTGCAAGGTATTCCAAAGGTGTGCATTCACTTATTGGCTTACACGAGGCAATAATATTTGTATGCTCTGCAGTTCTTTCGCTATATTTCGTGAGTCGTTTTTCTTATCACAAAGTGTAAGTTGTATGGTCTAAAGGAGTGCCCAGTGAGCGCTACCCATTGACATCCCAACTCATTCAAGAGAACAAGATTCCTGAGTTCGGTATTCCAGTTTGTGCAATGCCAGAGTTCCACGTCTCACTAATTTGCTGACCAGATAACTTATACCTGGACTTCAATGGGATCATACACAACTGTATGTCTTCATATTACGAGTCGACAACCAATCACTTAATCCCGTCTATAGGTTCGCATCCCAACGATGAGGATGCACATTTTCGAATGTCTGAAGAGCAAATATTCACATCCATATTCGCATACGTAGACCTCCTATTCGGAAAGATAAAACCGAAGAAGCTCTTTTTCATGGCGGTGGATGGCGTTGCCCCGCGGGCCAAGATGAATCAACAACGTAGTCGCCGCTTCCGTACGGCAAAGGAAGCAAAGGAAGTTCGTGAGAGGGCAGAGGAAAGGGGAGAGGAGCTGCCTACCGAGAAAGCGTTCGACAGCAACTGCATCACGCCAGGTGCGTTGCTTGTGCTGATGCGTTTCGACCTTTCACGGTATTCTCAGGAACTCTTTTCATGACAAAGCTGTCAGAGCAACTGAGATACTTTGTAAATAAGAAGATAACTGAAGACGCAAATTGGAGGGATATCGAAGTTGTGCTTTCAGGCCACGAGGTCCCTGGGGAAGGAGAGCACAAGATTATGGAGTATATCCGACTGTCGCGTGCACAACCAGACTACAATCCAAACGTCCGACACTGTTTATACGGCCTTGACGCTGACCTGATAATGTTGGGTTTACTCAGTCACGACCCCCACTTTTGCCTCTTGCGTGAGGAAGTCAAATTTGGACCATCTGCTAAGAAGAAGGGGGGTGGAAAGTACGCCATCCTACGATCCCAGCGAATTATTTCTCACTATATGTGTAGTTTGGAGTCACAGAACTTCTACCTTTTGCATCTTTCCTTGATGCGCGAGTACCTGAACCTAGAATTCCGCAAGATCGAACCCATCCTTCCGTTCGACTACAGCTTAGAGCGTGTTATAGACGACTTTATACTTCTTGCCGTATTTGTGGGCAATGATTTCTTGCCTAATCTTCCCGATTTACATATCCACGAGAACGGCTTGGAAAAACTATTCGATGTCTATAAGACAGTTTTGCCCTCACTCGGTGTGTTTGCACCACGCATCCTATATCATCTCGGTTTACTATTTTCCAGATGGCTATCTCAATGAGAGTGGTACGATCAATATGAAACGTCTTCAGGTGGTGCTTGAAGAGATGAGGGTCTGGGAGCGCGAAATCTTCGAGAAAGAATATGCGGACGCCAACTGGTTCAAGGGAAAGCAGAGCAAACATGTGCATGGGATGGAGGTGGCGCGGAGACGCACCGGTCTTGGTTGGTTATTTTCTATGTCACACTATTACGGACGCTGACACCAATCATTTTTTGTGTCAGTTTTAACCCAGGCGCAGCGAGAAATATTTGACGACGTGAAGAAATTTGTCTTGGATAATCGGGGGAAGCGGTCGAGCGCCAGTGTGGGTGCATCGCTTACCATGCCTAATACCTTTCCTTCTCGAGATCGCACTTTCATTTCGACACTCAGCACTGACCTCCATCTGTCTGTGACCTGGGATGAATATGACGAGGATGACCAGAACTTAGTCACGTGGCGCCTTCCAGGTTCAATGGAAGAGCCCATAGCCGAATCTGGGCCTGAAGCCAATGGCGGGGATGACGATGAACAATGGGAAGACATTTCTGATGAGGATGATGAGGGTCAGTTGGCGGTCGATCGTGTGCTGAGGAAGTACGAAAAGGCTCCGGTTCATGATGATGATGAGGGTGGGGGATTCGATGCACGACATGAGAAATCCGTCAACGACAAAATGGACGAGTGGAAGCGCCAATACTACAAGGTATGGTGTCAGGTCACGTTCAATGGTCGTCGAGATTTACTGTTGTTTCCATGAATAGGGGAAGCTGGGCATATCGTATGACGATGCAGAACAGATGGGAGCTCTGATATTCAGGTATGCCGAAGGACTGCAATGGGTAATGCATTATTACTACAGTGGCGTTACCTCGTGGAGCTGGTTCTACAACTACCATTATGCGCCTCGTATCTCTGGTATGGCTGCCATTCATTTGTGCAGGTGCAATAACTCATTGTCTTCAAAAGACCTTGTTGGTTTGGAGGATATGATGTTCGAATTCGACCTTGGGAAACCCTTCCGTCCGTTTGAGCAGCTAATGGCTGTCTTACCTTCGGCAAGCAAGGACCTTATACCCTTGGCCTATCAGGTGACTTGCGATCAGTGCCGTGTGGTGACTACTCTCATTATAGTTTCTTAGGATTTAATGTACGATCCAAATTCCCTTATTTTGGACTTTTATCCCCTGGAGTTTGAGCAAGATCTAAACGGAAAGAAGCAAGAGTGGGAAGCAGTCGTCAAAATTCCCTTCATCATTGAGGATAGGTTACTCAAAGTCATGGCGTGTGCGCGTGCTTTGTCTTCCATCTATGGACGCTTGCCTAAATTTCCTGTTCTCTGTAGCCCGCGAACACCGCCTGACACCGGGGGAGAAACGACGCAACACTCACGGAACAAGCACCAGATTCTCGTTCAGTAGTGGTGAACCCACTCTTTATCCGTCGTCTCTGCCGAACTTCTTTCCACCCATACACCGTTGTATGTGTGTGATGGAACCTTTTGACCTTCCAACTCTGGATGGCCTCCATCTCGTTCCCGGTTTATGCGACGGTGTGTTCCTTGGTGCTGAAGCACTCGCGGGATTCCCCTCTCTCGCTACGCTACCACACACGGTTTTGCTAGGATTCCATGGCGTGAATGTTCATGGATCGGAGAGCCGTAACAAGTCAATGATAGTGCACATCCAGAATCCACACGAGAATCGCAAGTCAGAAGACATTGCCAAGGAGATGTTGGGCAAACGAACCTTTATCGGCTGGCCTTTCCTACAAGAGGGGCGCGTTGTCGCTGTTTCAGATCCCTTGTTCAAATACGAGGAAATGGTGATCATACCGGGGAGTCCACCAAAAATTGTTGCCAACCCACATGCGCCACAAGGTCTTAGCCATTGGAAAATGAAAGCGGAGAGGATCGAGCAGATGTACTCGAAGAAGTGCGGAGTTATCACTGGCGACGTTGAGGTGCTAGTTCACGTGCAGCCATTGAAAGGTACTATGTCTCTGTGTAAATTAGACCATGATACTCATCACTGCAACAGGCATGAAACGCCTAGAGACAGGAGCCTTTGTTAAGGACTATGAAGGTTCCGACAAGGAGACTGAGCAAGCGGTTCAAATGGTGATCTCTCAGGTGGCTTCTGAAGATCCGCGTTTCCTGGAGAAGGAACCACCTCCGTTGTCCGAGGAGTTTCCAGATGGTTGCAAGATCTTCTTCCTCGGGGAACACGCATACGGTGTCGCAGCCCAAGTGGCAAGTACCACTGATGACAATCTTTCTGTCATTCTCGCTGTGCGTGACGGTACCTCACTGTTGGATTCCTTGACTTGACAAGTGGCTGTAAATAGTTCTTCCCCTCAGATAAGACGGAGAACGACAAGTTTAAGGAGATTGTACGGAATCGCGCTTCTCAGCAATACTACCCCTCCTTTAAAGCTGCCAATATGCTCCGCATTTCCGGCCGAGCGCTGTCCAGAATTACATCCAGTTTCATGGTGCTGACTTCAGATTCCTCGAAAAACAACTTGGGCCTTAGTCTCAAGTTTGAGGCGAAGAGCCTGAAGGTAATCGATTATTCTCGGAAGGAGGGACGACATTGGGAGTTCAGTGAGCAAACAATTGACTTAATACGGGAGTACAAGGTAATATCTCATCCCATGACCAACTATTTTACTTATATTGTACGTTCCCAGGAGAAATTCCCCGAAGTATTCCGGGTTCTTGATCAAAACGGAGATGGTAAATGCCTTGGCTCTTCTATTGTTATATGCTGAGAGACTTCCTTCAGACATGGCTCGCGCATCCGACATTTTCACAGAAACCGCCGACGCTCGTGTCAAAGAGGTTAAATCCTGGCTTAAATCCAAAGGCGTCCGTGAATTCGAGCCTGTCTCCCTCTTTTCTGACCAGCTCACGAAAGAAACTGTGGGCGAGATTGAAGCCTACGCCGACAGCATCAACAAGAATAGATCGACAACAGCAATCAAGAAGGCGATGGTTAAGAACATTCCGCGACATGCTGTCCTCAAACCTGCGCATGCGATCTACAGGCTGCAGAACCAGCACTTTGCTCTCGGTGATCGTGTGACGATGGTGCAGGATTCCGGAGGAGTGCCGTTGTCCGTGAAGGGTGTGGTCATCGGACTCAACTCGAAATCGATGGAGGTCATCTGGGATGTCCCTTTCATGGCAGGGGTGACTCTCGGCGACAGGTACCCGAGGTATCATTGCTGCATCATGTCCTTAATTGAACAATCTTTTAGGTGTTCCCAGTACCGTGGATCCACGGTGCAGTTCAGCTCGTGTCTAAATTTGAGTAATCCACAATTTATAGCTTCAACGCACCCAAAGTCGGTTCCCCCACCGCGCCCGAACGTGCCTTTCAAACCTCGCGCAGGCCCCTACCCGGCTGTTCGACCGCCCCCTGGCCAGCCAGCTGCATCTGGTTTCCGGCCAGGACCTCAAAGGCATGTGTGGATTGATTTCTACCGCAGCAAATACTCAACAATTGTAGACAACCGTCCTCGCATGTCGCTATTATGGCAAACCCTAACCGAGGACGCGGCGCTGGTCTTCCGAACACACCGAAGGGATCGTATGCATTGGTAGGAGGCACATCGGGAACAGCAGCAGTGTCCAACCATACACATGATGTATATGGTCATCGGGGAGACTCTACGCACGGACGAGACAGAGGAGTGCCCAACGGCCACAGCGCAATAAAGACGCCGAGTCAGCCTGACCATAGTCAACATGCTGTATCGGGACCAGGCGCGCACGACCTGGACGGAGAAGTTACAGATGTCGCACAGCAATCCGAAAGTCAGTCTGTGCGTAACAGTGCACCAGATGGTCGAGGAAGGTATCCACCGAGAGGAGGTTTCGTCAATACACGGGGGAGAGGGTTCGTTCCGTTCGGACGGGGAGGACGGGGACGTGGTACATTTAGGGGACGGGGAAGGGGAGAGCGACAAGTTACTGTGCCACCGTTGCCGTCGTCGTAGTGGGACGGTACATTGTACGGATCGGTTTTAAATATGTATGAGGATGCCCATCGTTAGTAGCTATACTTGTTCCGTACTACGATCACTTCAAACTCATTACTAGGAATTTCAACGAGCCGCAGCCCCAGTGACGGGTGTCCGAAGAAATTTGACACTGCGAGGCGGTATCGCTGCCCAATTTCGATTCGTCAACGTGCCGAAACCCCGAGTGCAAACGGATTCACCGTGAAAAGGAGCCTGCGGGAAACTATCGAAGCCCAAGGTGGGTGAGTATTCATGTTCTGCTGATAGCGATCCCGGCACGTGAACTTGACCATGACTAGCTTGAGTAGAATGTCAGAGTGGAGTGGGTAATCTTGAAATGGAAAGAATATGGCTGTCGTGCACTTCAGGTGGTGACCGCAAACCGGTTTCGTTGCACCTTCATAGATATGAACAGGGAGAAACACGGGCGGTGGTAGGATAATTGGAGATAACAATTCGGCTACTGTCATCAGCTGCATGACAGTGGAGAGCCAAGTTAACCCACTAGCCGTAGAACAACTTAGATCATGATGTAGAACGTGGCGTAGTGACATTGACATGCAAAGGCGTATGATTGATAGTTGCGAAAGACGTGCAAATACGAAACGACATACCGACAACAATGACCATAAGGGGGGGAAAGTACCAAAGGGGAATATGCAGCAGCTTCCTTGGTCGTGTGGGCAACGTAGCCAGTCGACTCAATATATGGAATCACCACTACGGGGGCCATCAGGCTGTTGAAGTAATAGAGGAGCAATTCGTACTTTCTTTGCGCGCCCCGCTATATCATCTTTGCGAACCCCATCATACACATTGTCTATCGCCGTCATGCTAGAGGTACAGTCAGAATAATCACAAGAGGAGTCCACGGCCAGGCATACCAAAAAGAGGTACTGATACACAAATGCCATTCGGCAGGAGGATACGGGAAGACCTTTGACAGGGATGCTTCTGTGCATCGATGGCTTTTTGCGCTCAATAGTCAAGCCTTTTGAGGCCATCTAAAGATCTTCGTCACAAGGGAACATTATAAAGTATGAGACCATTTGTGTTGATATGAGAGAAGCGATTGAATCTAAATGGTAGGGTGTTTCAAACCGGACAGCTAGAAATCAGAGGATTGGGCTGTGGGCAGACGGGCCCAGGATCTGTGAATGTGGACACAGATGTGAAGATTAGGTAAACTGACGACGAAGAAACCATCAGAGGCCGAGGGAGTGAGCACTGGTCTGAATGAAAAGATATTCATTCTCACTCGATGTTGGTTGCCTTCACAGAATCTTCGAGGTGTTCGAGACAGAGCATGAGCTCAGAACCAGAAGAGGGTAAACTCGGAGCCAATGTAACGTCGGCGATTTGAGAGTCGACTAGCTTGAGTTCATCGATGCTATGATATGTTGCGTCCTCGGTACAACACTGACGAACCCCGACTGGGATGGTGAACTTCCTGGCGAACGCTGACGACTGTCTCTTGAGCATAATTTGGCGTTCTATCATAGGATCGGAGATGATCATGATCGGATCAAAGCCGCATAATCATCTCACGGTGCCCGGCCCGCAAGCGTTGAGTCGCTACTACCACCAGCCTGAGTCTCTTGGTCATCTACCAAGTATTCATGGCTGCCGCCCTTCCCATTCCTGTATACACAAATCTTGGGGAAGTATACCAGAGCCTCGGTACTTCATGGAAGCATGCGTAGGTCCCTAGTTGTTTTTCCCTGGTCAAACAAGTTGTGACAAACTTTAGCCAACGTTGGGATAATCTTGCCAACGAGTTCAAGGCCAAATTTGGGCGACTACCAGCTTATATTGCGCGTGCGCCAGGCCGTATTAAGTACGTGGCCGGTCTGACTGCTCCGACATTTCGGCGAGTGATGTTCTCATATTCACCCATCTAGCCTTATAGGTAGGTTTTCCTTTCCTGAGACACCCACTCCTAGGATATAGACCGTATTACCTCCAAGGTGAACACATTGACTATTCCTTGTTTGGCGTCTTTCCCATTGCGATCGAGCAAGACATTTTGATCGCATGTGCACCGAGGACACCTATCAACATAAATGATCGCACTCCTGGGCATGTCATCGCCGAGAACCTGCAACAAAAGTACCCACGACGGGTCTTTTACCCAATTCGCAAATTATCGTCAGTGCCTTTGTCCAAGGAAGCTGACGTGCCGGATGATACCGTCCACATTGAAACGTGGCACCTTGACATCAACACGGCCCCGCTAGGATGGGAAGGATATGTGAAAGCCGGGTACTACGTACGTTAGACTCTCTTTTCGTGTACACGCCCACTCGATGAAGATACTACCACCACTTAATCTAGGGAGTTTTGAACCATTACTTCAACCCCGAACTGAGCAGTCCCGAATCATCGCCTGTTCCTGTGAATTTGCTTGTGACAGGAATTGTCCCAGCTGGCTCCGGGCTGTCGTCGAGTGCAGCAATTGTCGTCTCATCCACTTTGGCATTTCTAGCAGTAAACGGGATCCTCGAAGACCCAAGTGTTGCACCGACCAAAGGTGCCCTCGTAGAGATGGCAGTCGAGAACGAGAAACGTGTAGGTACGCGAGCCCTGTTCATCCTTGTAGTCATTGTTATGCCTATCTTCGACACAACCAAGGCGTCAATAGTGGAGGGTACTGCACTTTCTGCTACCCACCATATTCTGTACTAATGCTCTACCTCTTTTCAGAATGGACCAAGCAGCGTCCGTTATCTCTCTTGCGGACTCGGCACTTTACATTTCTTTCTTCCCTAAGCTTAGCGCCGAAACGATTCCTCTTCCTGGCCCTCGAGCAGGGCATCCTTTTGTTCCGTCGGCGACGCTGGTCTGCGCGAATTCACTCGTCGTATCAGATAAAGCAGTTCACGCCAAATACCAATACAACCTGCGCGTTGTCGAATCGCTTGGTGCTGCACGTGTGCTTGCTGTTCGCCTCGGTATCAACGTTGGGCCGAGGGAACGAATCACATTGAGGGAGGTTATGTCCAGATTCATGGGTGAGCCGGCGGACCAGACAGAAGAGGATGTGGATCAGGTGAGGGAGGGGCTGGTGAAGATGGTTCAGGCGGTGGAGTGTTTGCGACCTGAGGGCGCGAGAGATGAAGACCAGCTTGGAGTGAAACTGGAGACAATGATCGAGTGGTCAGGGATGAGCGAAGCCATGTTCAAGGAAACGTACCTCTCGTGGGTTGAAGGTTGGCTTTTTTTCCCTTCGTTTTGGATAATCCAACATCTAATTACTCGCAGTCGAGACCACGTACTTCCAGTTGTACAAGCGAGCCAAACACTGCTACTCTGAAGCACTGCGCGTACTTCAATTCCGCAACATCTGTATGACAGCTGATAATACGCCTGCTTCTTATCAAGGCACCTCCGTGTTTGAGGCACTTGGACAGTTGATGAACGAGTCCCAGGAAAGTTGCTCGAAACTGTATGAGTGCACTTGCTTTGAGGTCGACGAGCTTACCCGGATAGCCCTTGAAGCCGGGGCCTATGGGAGCCGTGTTACAGGTGCGACCCCGTTCTTATATGAGAGGAGCCCATATAAGCGTTCCTGACGCACTACTATTTTCTGTAGGCGCGGGTTGGGGAGGCTGTACTGTGTCGTTAGTGGACGAAGCTCGGGTCGATGCTTTCATTGCCAAGATGAAGGAAAGTTATGGTCCTTATCGGAGTCTCAAAGAAGATGCACTACGAGAAGTTATTTTTGCAACAAAACCAAGCGGTGGGGTGTGTGGTACGTTGAATCGTTGACCTATTGGCATTTTCCTAGCATTGAGTGTTTTGTTGCTACAGTATACAAGTTTACGGAATGAATGGAGACAAGCTGGTAGTTTCTGTAGGTTATTAAATTGGATACTGTACGCTTGCTAGTGGTGTGAAAAAACAGAGGAAAAGTTAGCTAAGGGTGAGATAGGATAAGATAAGATAGGCACACAATGACTTGGCACACGTCACGCGTGGGCGGGATAAAGGAATGGCAGGTTCCCTTCATACGCTCCTCGAGTTCATCCCCCCATCTCGTTGCTAAGGGAAAGCCATGCCTAATCCCTACGAGCCCATCTTGCTCTCCCTCCCAGGCTCGCTTACGCCAACATTGGCTGTTGAGGTAAGCCGATGCCGTACGGTATCATCAACTAGTTTAACAAATGCGATCAATTGTTTGCACACACGTCGTAGGTCCTTCCACATGGCCTTACCATTCATAGTGTTATAGTCCAGGTTAATGGGGAGGTATATATGGGATGAAACCCCGTCCACTTCCCGGAGGACCATTGTCATTAACATCGTCCCCTCTCCAGACGCACGATATCGTAATTGGTCCAGAAGATCCCAAGGATCATGGTACCTTCAAGTACACGAATACTATTATTGGACGATATGCCAACCGCGTTCCTGTTGGGACGCACGTCGTCGAAAAAAACGGCATTACGTCCTCCTTTGAGGCGTTGCCAAATGGTGCGCGTGATCATTGCACACTTTGTTGACCCATTTCTATATATGGTGTATAGAAAGTCCTCAGGTGTCCCTTCATGGCGGTCCTGAGGGGTTTGACTTTCGTGTCTGGCAGAGGCTAGCGCGATTGGACGACGCAAGGCTCTTTACCAAGGCAGAAGTACAGTCTATTGCGGCGCGAACGAACGCCACTGCTGCAATTTTCTCGCTGACATCGCCAGATGGTGACCAGGGGTACCGAGGTACCTTGTATCTCGAAACGCTCCTCGTGCTGTTGCCGCCAATGAGGCGGGAGCCTTCGGCCACCCCTCAGCACGAACTTGGGAGCATTGTCCTTATCTATCGTGCGAGACTCGTCAACCTGCCCGAGGGCCAAAAGCAAGTGACGCCCATCAACATGACGCAGGTATGTGTGAGGGAGAGTTGGAGCTTGCCTACAAATTCACTGTTATCAGCATTGGGGCTTCAATCTTGATGCCAGCCTGAAGAAGGGTGAAGAAACGCTCAGGGTCCTGAACCACGATCTAACTATCAAGGTAATTCGCGTGTGATGTATGTCCTGTCCTCCCAGGACTAAGTCGTCATTGCTACTTGATCAGGCAAGCCACATCGCTGAGCTGCAGCCGAATTACTTGCCCAGTGGTCGGTATATCCTTGCAGCAGAGGCCGACAGAAGCAGTGGTGCACATATTCATAACAACAAACGCATCGGGGACCTTTTCCCTGAAAATGGCTACGGTGCGTCGGCCACTCCGTTTCAAGACTCGTAGAGTCTCATACATTTTTGGGAAAGATGATTACTATTTATTGAGTCCCCGATCTGACCTTAGGCTCGTCTCCCCTCACCGGATTCCTATCGACGAGTTCTCGGATAGGCTCGACCTCGTCAAAGATATATTGGCCATCCGAAATGACCCTGTGTTAAAGCTCTCTTCGGACAAATCCGGTCTTGCAGTCGAGTTTGATTCGAACCGTAGGTGTATGGTCGCTAGTATCTTCGTTTTTAAAAATAAGTCCACCATGTGGTACCCTTTTTAGAGGCAGGTTTGATGTTCTACACGAACAATCATGTGAATCCCATGGGAAGCAGAAAGAAAATCCACGGAGGCACTGGACTCCCGGGTGACTGCTATGTTCCTCAGTGTACGCGAGCGTTTTCATATTGTACGCGTATGTAAGAGACTTACTCTGTCCCCCATAGCCGCTGCATTCATCGAGTTTCACGAGGTAGGGTTTGTGGTTTATAGTGCCTTGAACTGTCGTCGTTGACAGGATGAATTCTTCTAGCCGCTGTCGGCGTTCCTTCATCCCACCAGCACGAGCACCGACACGTTGCTGACGTCCAATGAAGTCTATAATAACTATGTCCGTGTGGACATTGTTTCCAGACCGAGCGAGACCAGAGATTGAATGTCAAGGAACATACCGCGAATACACGCCCTTTGACTGTCAGATGCAGGATTTCTGTTGTATACATACTTATTCATGCGGGGCTAAGCTTAGGGCTTAGAGCTGGTTTCCAGGTTATATTTTACGATTTCTCTTCCATGAATATCTATAAGAAATACATCAAATTTTGTGTATTTTTTTCGCCTTGCAACCGCTCGGTTCATCATTTTTTTGATGAAGAGAGTAGCCATTGTATGCTAGGCTACCTCAGTGTCGATGAGTAGTAATTGACGCGGCAGGCTTGCCCTGGACTTTGTCAAATGGATATCCGTTCCAGAAATCACTCAACAGCCTCTCTATGTGGCTGATATTGCATGGTACCTTACGCCCCCGAGCATACCCTTGGCACCCCCGGCACCAACAATGCGTTGAATTCCAAGACGATCAGCGAGTTGAGCCAGATCAAGGATGTCATTAAGGTGCTTGTGCCAAGAATGGAAGGGATTGACAAAGAGGACGTTTGGGAATGTCTAGCTACGATGACGCCGCGTATGGCACTCGGAGGCTCAAAGAACGCATCAGAATACACAGAATAAGGGGGGGGGGACGCGACGACGTACCCACGAGTATCGCAGTGAGAATGCATGGGCGAAAAAGGAAAAACGACCGGCGCACCTTGCACCGCGGGCATTTACAGCGCGTCCAAACTATCCCTTTATGCATCCCCACCACCAAATGACCTTCTGGATTGGATACTTGTCAAAATGATTGAGCACGATGACCCGAGCAAGGACATTGGGCCGCCACCCAGAAATCTACCAGTCGAATCCCAGGCAGAAGCGCTCAGAAAGTGACACCATCGCATTAGAGGAATCCGGTACAGCGCATACCATCCAGGGAAAGATTACACCAAAGGGGAGTCAGTAGCACGCTGTTGCACCAAGGGCCAATCCACCAGCGCTTCACTGGTAAATCACTCATCAAAGACCGACTTGCCTTCTCCATCATGTAACCCTACCAACACATCGTAAGGAGATAAAAGATAACTTAGTAAAGGAAATGACTCCAACGTGCTGGGATTGCTAGAAGCAATGCGAGCGTGAATAATGGGTGAGCATAATGGTCAGTTTTAGCTGACTCGGATGGAACAGCACCTAGTTTTTTGACGACACGCCTTGGCTTTCCTCCCTGACTGATCAGCGTCCTGCATTGTTGATCCTTTGAGGACGTGAGCTGTCCCAAGCGGTAATCTCAGGACCCTGCCGAGATCACGAAGCTCTTGGCAATGCTCGACTGATGCACCCATGATAACGCAGCGGTAGCCATCACTAGTGATTGAACATGAGGAGCGAGATAAAATAATATCTACACCTTATTCTTTGAGGCTCTCATCTGTTGCGAAGGGATTCTATCGAGTCTTTCACCAAATCCTCCAGTGTGTCAAAGGAAGGACTTGAAGGTCGCAAAGACGATTGTGAATATACGGTTCTGGCCGCCCAAACTTGCAGAGAGCGTCAGCGTCCAGCTGTGAAGCAAACTAGTCGAACGTACACGCGCGGACGGGTTTGTCGCGGAGAAATGCGCCGGTATTGATGATGACATTGTGTTGACTACTCTGAGAACCCTGACTCGGCGCCGACGTGGACCATTTCAATAACAGTGCTGCCAGTCGTAGGTTGAATGCCAAAAACACTAGGTATCCGGCAACTCTGACAGAAATGAGTTTCCCCTCTGGATCATCGTCGCCCGTCTGCTATCTCGAGCGCTCAAAACACGAATCCATTTTACGAGGCAGAGCACAACTTGCCATGGGGGCCAGTGCACATTTCAATCCAATGCTAAGCCTACACATATAGTATACAACAAAACGAAACTTGAGCTTGAAGCCTCTTACACATCAAACGCCGCACTCTGCCAACCAGGTCGCATATTCTCTTCAACCACCTTGTTCGCCACACTCTCCTTGAACGTTTCCACGCGCTCCAAACCTTCCCTCTCCACTTGCCTAATGCGTTCCTCCATACCGGCAATTTGCTCCGCCAATGGCTCCGATCCATACCCGAGCGGTCCCCGCTTCTCGCCCGCCAAAATCTGCGGCTCGGCGCCTACGGCGATCGATGGCTCCCCTGCCAGCCCCTCCTTAATAATCCCCGTCCCGGTCGCCTTCCACCCACTCAACAGCCCCCCCTCCAGTTTTCGGAGATGCCCTATCTCACTCCAAATCGCAGCCGCCAACGACGGCCCAGGTCCAAGTCCCGTATCCGCAAACACCTCGGTCCGCTTCGACACGTCAAACGCAATTGCGTCCACAAAATCAAAGGTCGCTCTGATGTGCTCCTCGAGCGTCCGCTCGATTGCATTTCGGAAGCGGTGCACGAACACCGGCTTGAATACGGACGCAATTACAGGGTGGTTCGATGCCTTGATGTCAAATTTGATGTCGTTGGCCAGACTGACGTTGACATGCTCAACCTTGAAGAAACGCTTGCTTTGCTCGCGCTCGGCAAGACCCTGTTCCGTGTTGGGAATAAGCCGAAACTTGAAATCAATGTCGAGCCCCTGAGTGGGAAGATTGAACTGCATAATCCCAGTAAAATCATTTGGGCCGATGGCGAATGTCTTATCCCTGTAGAAAAAGGAAACGTCTCTCAAGGAGAGTTGGATGGCTTGGAGGCGGATATGGGTCAAAGTTCCAAACGCGGTCTTCATCGAAGCACGTGTCTCACTGGGAGCAGTGATTTCGATGTCGGTGATGTTACGCATGTATGCGTGACCCGGAAGAAGGTCGAGAGAAGAAATGTCGAGATTCTCGAGCACGAATTCGACCTCTTTATCCACATACTCGGTCCTGCAACCAGTCAGGCAATGCGGTTTTGTTCGTCGATGAGCAACTTACCTGGGGATGGGGATGTTCTGCAACACAGCGAGGGTGCGTTGCGTGTATACGTTAAACAGGTCTTTCCAGAACCAAGAGGCCTGTTCCAACGCAAATTGCAACCCCAGTCCCGCGCCAGAAACGACACTCTGCTCCGTATCCCGGACGAACCTAGCATGAGCTTCCTTGACACGACGCAAGTCGGTATCACTGGCAATACCCCGCTGGAACTCAGAAAGGTCGCGACGCAAAGTGTCAAGGTCGCCCTTCCACTTCTTGGCAGTATCCGAATCACTATCGAAGAGCTCATTCCAACGACGCTCTAGCTGTTCATGATTTGTTTGCGCTTCTTTGCTGCGGGCGTAGCCTGGGGTCTCAAGACCGTCCCGCATGTGACGAATGAAATCATCAAACCATGCCTTGAGATTTTTGTCCTGCTTGACACCGAGAGCAAAAACCTGAAGGTTGGCACACACGTCATCAAGAGATTTTCCACCCGCAAGCCGCTCGAACAGCGTTCGGATGTTAATGAGCGCGTGGTGAATATGCTTTTCCTCGGTGGGGTCATGGACGAAGGCACTAAGTGAGGTGGCTTCATCGGTCGTAGCGGCGGTGTCGAGCGTTCGATTCAGCCACTTGGAGGCAATTCTGAAGAGCGTTTCCAAGGAACGCTTATACTCCTCATCGTTCTGAGCACTATCACATATCTGCCATACAGTTAATATCGGCGAAAAACAGAGAACATAAGCTGACCTGGTAGAAAGCCTCGGTTAACTTCGCGCGCGTTCTCGAGGCCCCTTCTTCGAGGGTAGCCTCGACGGACTGACCAGCTCCGATGGCTGCTGAGCCAGTTTCCTTGACTGTCTCCATGGTCTTTTCAAACTTGTGCTTAGGGTCAGCCTCCTCGCGCTCCTCTTCGGGGGTCTTGTACTTGCGCCCAAGGGGATCCCTCTTGCCCCGCTGGACTTCGCTTTCCGACTCTCTGAGGCTTGCTTTAGTGTAAGCTGCTTGCGCTTCGAGCGACTCTGCGAAATCAGCCAGGGCAATGCGCACAAAGGAGGCAAAGTCCCCGAGCAGCTGGGTGCCCTCGCCGCTGATATTCGCCCAAAGGATCTTGAGGAGATTCCTCAGAGCTGCGCGGAGAGCATTCATGTCGGCAGACGCCTCCTTGACGTCGATGGCTTCGATGTGGGTCGCGGACAAGTCGGCCTCGGACAGGCGCCAGAGGGTGTCTTGGACCAAGTCGTCATCTGCAGGGAGCGGTCAGTGCAGGAGAGAGACGCGAGCAAGATATGCACGGTTTTTGCTTGTGCCCAGTTGCTTGTACGCGGCGAGCACGTCGTCGAGGTCGCGGGCGATGGCTCTGCCTGTCTGAGTGAGCCTGTCGTGCTCGGGTGACTCAGACGGGATGATGTTGAGGCGAAGCCAGTCGATGATGGCGTTGAGCTGGCGTTGGCTTGGGAGCTTTCCACTGTCGAGAGCTGCAATGACAGAAGATGTCTTGTCCATGGTTCTGAGAGAGAGAGAGAGAGAGAAGTGCAACACCCCGAGATAGGGGTTGGCATCGTATACGTCACGGACCGTGTTTGTGGTCACGTGCGATGGTCAGTGCGCAGGGGAACCGGGAAATGCCGAGTGTGATGGCCGATGGGTATTTCAGCGGGCGCCAGAGCTATTTTGGCACATCTTCCCGCTTTGTGCTTACTGCGCCGTCTTCCAAAAATTACCGCTATATATAATGCCCCCTGCCGCTCTTTCCGCTCTCCTGGCCATCGCCGCCGCCTCTGTCGTTCTTGCTCAGCCTGACCCCGCTGACCCAACTCCCCTCTATAGCAAGCACTATGCGTACCCCAGTGGAATCGTGCGTCCTCACACCTACTTTTGATTGTGCTCACACGCGGGTTAGCCTTATCAAGTCGACTATAACACGGCCGCCCTCCGAGGCCCCCAGTCTGGGTACAACATTTGCAACTCCACGACCGAGAATCAAAATTCCTTGTGTCAGACGTCCTTCGTGAACCACATTGATGGTACGTCCTAGCGTGTAACCGCCAACTGCATTTCTGAGATAATGTCAGATTTTTGTCTTTGGGCCCCTCCCAAGCCAAACTCGACCATTGGTGACACCGAAGGCCAGGAGGTCGCCTGGTGCACCAAGCCTGGCCACGGCACGCGACTTATCCCTGCCGGTGCTCTCCAGGGTGTTCAGCTAATCCGGACCCCGGACTATATCCAGATCAATGGCTACATCGACCAGACCCAGATTAACTTGGCCGCCGATGACTATGGAGGAGAGCTTGATCCCCACGGTGCTGATTTGGTCGGTTTGTTTCCTGCCCCTTGAAAATTTCTGACGTGTCATTTAGCGTGGCAACCCTATTGGCGCTCTCATGTACTCGAATGCTTACCCTAGCGGCAACAACGACAACAGTACCTATACTCAGATCAGCGACTGGACAAAGTGGGTCCCGTATTCATTACTGATGCGAGCATATCCTAACCTGCGTCAGCTTCATGGGTGGCAATGCCTTCTGCATAAAGATTTGTGATCCCGCTGGCAGGAACCCGGGTGGATACTGCCAGAACATCTATGATCGTCTTGGATGTGCTTACAATGCCCCAAGCAATGCCAAGAACGGCACCTTTGAAGTCTGTGAAGGCGACAACATGACCCCCCCTGGTATATACACTGCGAATGGCCAGACCATGACGTATCTCCAGCCCCCTGAGTCGCTGGGTCCGATCACCACTGTTCCATACACTCCGGTTGTACCCGCCTCTTCCAACTGTGCCACTTACAAGTCCACCGCCCTCTACACGAGCTTGCCTTCTCCAACCAGTGTTGCAACGAGCGGTGCCACTGGCTCGTCCAGTGCCACGCGTTCAGGAACTGCTGGTACTGCTTCACCAACGACCAACGGAGCATCGGTTGTCGGTATCTCTTCCTTCGCTACCTTTGCTGGCGTTGTATTTGCCGTTACCTTTTTGGCATAGTCCTGAATAGCAGGGCACCTGGTTTGGAGGCGTTTGCATGGAGGGTTAGTTACTTGTTACGTTACGATCCTTGACCCGAGTACATTTGCGGACGCTTAGATACCACCCACACGTATCGGACTTTTTTTTTTTTTTTTCTCGAATAATAAAGTTGGTTGACGGTGCCTATATTGTTGTGGAGTCGACGGCTGGCATGCCGACCGGGTTTGTGGTGCTCCTGCTGCTGGTTTTCGTAAATGTGATTCCGGGCGCATGCACCCTAATCCCAGGTGCCGGACAGCGCTAGGGGTGTGTTTCTCTTGCTGTGCACTCTGCATCTTCTCTCCCTTCCCTCCATGATCCCTCCCGTCCCCAAAAAGGCCCGGAGGATTGGTCGTGCACTCAAGAGCGCAGCTCGCTTTCCAGCTCGCGTCTCGGGTGGCCGTGGAAGCGGCAGGAGCACCTTTTCGCCCTCCCCTGGCGAGCACCCAGTCGTCCTGCTTCGCCTGCAGGTCCGAGGCTGCAAGGATCTCTCCCGCAGCAAACATAACTCGTGCGATCCGTAAGCTGCATCGTCGCGCCACGCAATCCGATCTCATGCCACTCGTGGCTAGCTTTGTCGTCGTCTCCTTGTTGAATACAAGGCATCATACCCCCGTCATCAAGCGCAATGCAAACCCAGAGTTTAATCTGAAAGATGCTACGTTCGATTTCCCCATTTACCTCTCCCTCGCCGACCGGCTTGGTACGCTCGAGATTGTCGTCTGGGACAAGGACATGCTCAGAAAGGAGTACCTCGGCGAGGTCGCCCTGCCCCTGGAAGACTGGTTCAAGGAGACGAACGCATTTGGGTTCGACGACGACCGAAACAAGGTGCATCCGATTGTACAAGCAGGCTTCCTTCTCGCTCATGTCCTCTGATCACAGCCGTCATCGCTATCACTCGTATCCACCCGAGCGACGACCCACGCCTCTGGCTCCGTGCAGATCAAACTCGGGTTTGTCACACCCCCGAACACCCGTTCACAGATGGGCTTTGATGACGTCTTTCGTGAGCTCACTAATCGTTCTCGTCCGAGTCTCGTGTCTGCTCCACCCGTAAGTTCTCTAATCCTGTTTTGGTAGTCGGTCGACGCCTCTGATTAATGCGCTTCAGACGGAGGGGATCGGTACTCTCCGTTCCCATCTTTCAGGGCCCGTCTTTGAAGACGATGGTGGCATCAGTTCCGACGAAGATGATAATGACTCGGAAGACGACGATGACGATGACGTCCCGGTCCCCCAATTACCCCGTCTCTTCATTCCCCCGCCCACGATCCGCATCGATACAAGTCCTGGATCCGGAAAGGAGAAGACACCGGGCACTGCCCGACCTTCTTCTGTCCTGGAATCAACAACGCCGACGCCCGTCACACCGTCCCGTAGTAAACTGCCAAAGTTGTTTATTCGCAGACCGCCGTTGTCGACGCGCCCTTCGTACGAGGGTGCGCCGACGCCGACGCCCAATGCACTCGATCTATCCGTACCGTCCTTCTTGATTTCCCCACCTCCGTCATCCGGGAACGTGTCTCCTGCACCCTCACCCATCCGCCCACACTTTGGTCATCATTGTCGCTCAGCGAGTGCTGGATCCATCCCCACGATAAGCACGACCTCCAAGAAAGGATTCAAGCGGTCCTGGGCCACGTGCAAGAGCGCTGATTATAATTTTTCTGCCGCCAACGACATCGTTGGAATTGTCATGCTCGAAATTCAAGGCGCAAAGGACCTCCCGAGGCTTAAGAACAGTGGGTGACGGCCATTTACATCGTGGCAAGGGACGTTGACGACGCGTGTGACTTGTTTCAGTGACCCGCACCGGCTTTGACATGGACCCGTTTGTCGTCATCTCGTTCAGCAAAAAGGTGTTCCGTACGCGTGTGATCCGGCATTCCCTGAACCCTACCTGGGATGAGAAGCTTCTTTTCCACGTGCGCCGTTATGAGACGGCGTTCAAGGTCCAGCTGACGGTGCTCGATTGGGACAAACTGTCTTCGAACGATCACGTTGGTGATGCCTGGTTTGATGTCTCAGAGCTTGTCATCGATGCGCCACAGCCGGATCCCAAGACAGGGTTGTACGGCGAAGACGATGATGGCAGCCATCCCATGAAGGAATTTAATCTACGTTTGATGACGGCCAAGGAAATGCCTTGGGAAGCGAAACACAATCCGATGCTTCATTTCAGGTGAGCGCTATCTCTGGTGTAGATGCCGGAACTGATTTTGGTGGCCCGAAAGAGCCAAGTTTCAGCCGTACGATGCGCTTCGTCAGCGGTTCTGGGCTCAGTATCTCAAGAAGTATGATACGGATGATACACATGCCATCTCACATTTAGAGATCACCTCCATGCTAGATTCGCTTGGATCCACGCTTTCGACGCAAACCATTGACTCGTTCTTTTACCGATACGGAAAGAGGCCGGCGGAAGACGAACTCACCATACCCGAAGCCGTCATGTGTCTCGAAAACGAGCTCTGTCGACCGCGAAGCGAAAGGAAAAGATTGAACACGGAGGACAGTTTTGACAGCGGCTCGTCGCCCACACCAGGGGACGGTGTCGAGGGTCACGGTCCAGGCAAGCTCTTTCTGGAGGGTTTGGACTTTAGTGGACCCCCTCTGAGCGTCATGCTGTCCGACGAGTCACCGACGGAGAATAATGGACAGATGCACCTCGGACCACTGGAACCCTACCTGGCGGAACCAAGCGATCGTCCGTTTGTGCGTGTGGCAGAGCCGCTCCCGGCATCATCTACGACCTCATCCATGCCCCCCTCGTCCCGCAAGTTTAGCTATGCGTCGTCCGACTCGGAAGATGTTCCTGCTGGCGGGAGTCTATTTGGCTCGTCTGCCAACGAGGACCACCACTTTGAGCGGGTGATCAACATCAAGGAATGTCCACTGTGTCGTCGACCGCGATTCAACTCCAAGGCGGAAATGGACATTGTGACACATCTGGCGATCTGTGCGAGTCAGGACTGGGCCAAGGTAGATCGGATCGTCGTGAGCAATTTCGTCACGCCCCGTCAAGCGCAGCGGAAATGGTACAGCAAAGTGATCACCAAGGTGTCCAGTGGGAACTATAAGCTCGGCGCGGTAGGTTGAATGGCTCGTTGGTGGCAAGTGAGCTGATTGGTGCTAGAACTCGGCGAACATCATCGTGCAGAATCGGGTGACGGGGCAGCTGGAGGAAGAAAAGATGCAAGTGTATGTCCGACTGGGCATTCGGTTGTTGTACAAGGTTTGTCCACCATATGTTGTCCCAGGCGTGGTGGGGGTGATGACGATTGATGCACGGCGGTTTTCAGGGTGCGCGAGGCCGGATGGAAGGTGCGCGGGGTGAGTGGCACGTTGGCGTTTATGTTGCGTATTGAAACTAGAGGGTTTGTAGCACGCCGGTTGTTGAGGTCGTTATCGATCAAGCAAGGGACCAAGTACGATTTGCCAGAGTCGACGCGCAATATTCAGGCCTTTATCGATTTTTTCAACCTCAACGAAACCGAGTTTTTGTGTCCCGTCCATTCGTTTAGTACGTCGTGTCTTCGTCTCTATCATAGCGACCTGTACTGATAGTGATTAGAAACGTTCAACCAATTTTTTTATCGGTGAGTCGGCATGTTGATATTCGTTCTTGTTTCGAACATTGATCGTGCTTTCGGAATTGCAGCCAACTGAAACCGGGCGCTCGACCGATTGACTCACCTGACGATCCAACGCGTCTCGTCAGTGCTGCCGATTGTCGCCTCATGGTGTTTGAGACCGTTTCGGACGCGACACGGCTCTGGATCAAAGGACGTGATTTCACGGTCAGCCGTTTGCTCGGGGAGGCATACCGCGAGGACGCGGAACGCTATGTGGGCGGGGCGTTGGCGATTTTCCGGTTGGCGCCACAGGATTATCATCGGTTCCATGTACCAGTGGACGGGGTGATTGGACGGATGACGGACATTGCAGGAGAGTATTATACGGTCAATGTGGGTTGTCGGCGGTGTGTCCAGGTCTAGTAGGCTGACCTCGTGCACAGCCCCAGGCAATTCGGAGTGCGCTGGACGTCTATGGGGAGAACGTGCGCAAGATCGTGCCGATTGAGAGTGTGCAGTTTGGACGTGTGATGGCGGTGTGTGTCGGTGCGATGATGGTGGGGAGCATTCGGACGACAGTGTGCGAGGGGCAGTCTGTCGTGCGCGGTCAGGAGCTGGGGTATTTCGCGTTTGGGGGGTCGACGATCGTGGTGCTATTCGAGAAGGGGACAGTGGAGTGGGACGAGGATTTGGTGGTGAATGGGCGTGTGGCGCTGGAGACGCTGGTGCGTGTGGGGATGGGGATCGGACGGTGTCGGCGGTTGTGTGGGCAGGTGCACCGGCCGTGAGGTTGGCTGGGTCGGACCGCGAGGATGATCATACTGTTGTGCTAATCGAGAGAGACTAGAGTTAGAGTACATGGCTTGCTTATTATCATGGCGTATGTCATAGGGGCTGTGGTGGTGGCGATACGATACACATGTGCAGCATCGCCTTGCCCAAACCCTTTTTATCGCTGCGATCATCT
>JBBPKE010000236.1:0-28196 GCA_038089095.1 Tylopilus orsonianus | reverse complement strand
TCACCGCCCCTCTCGCCCTTCTCCTCTCCCCGCCGATCCCCGCGCGTCCCCCCCACCCCCCCCCCCCCCGCCTTCGTCGCCGTACCCCTCCCCTTCGCGCCAGTCCCCGTCGTCACGCTCCCGAGGCCCACATCAGCTTCCTTTCTGCACTGATTCCGGAACCATCTGATCGCTGCTTCTTGTCGCCCTCGCCCTTTCCACCGATCCACAATGATGCGATTAGAATAGTCTGTTTGTAATCAGGTATCATAAACACTATGAACGCCATCTACCATCAAAGGCGGCCGATCAGTGGTGGGTGCGGAGCGCTCGCGTCGTAAGTACTTCCAAAGAAATGCAACGATAAAAGAAGATGGGTAGCTGTGCAATGCAAATAGTACAAGTGAAACCCTGCGTCATTTTTTTTTCATCCAGAAAGCAAAGTAAAAGAATGTCTAATAAAAGAGAGTGATCAGAACCATACGCCCCTCACAAGCTTGCGGTGCAAAAAAGGAATCTAAATCCTCAACGACGTTTGGTGGACCCACCCGTCACAGTTCACCGTCATAGTGTATTGTGACGCTATTGAAGGCACCGAACAGGTCTCCGTCCGGTGGCGAGTCCAGCCCGTCGTCGTAGCCAGGTGTACCCGGTACAACAATACACCCTTGCTCTTCCAGGTGCAATGAACGCGACTCCTTCAGGTGGCGGAAATTGGTGGCATCAGTTCCATTCGACGCAGTCGGAATAATCTAGACATCAAACAGGTGGATCAGCGGGTACATCCACCATGCATCACATATGAAATAAGGAATGAAGGCCACGTGTTCCATTCCATGCACAAGGAATGACCACCCGAGGCCACGACGCAGCGCTCGTATGGCCACTGCCTCTGTGAAAACAGTGTGGTTTCTTCGACATACCGGTGGCCGTGTGTGGCGCAAGAGACCCCAGTTCATCTTGGCAAACCATTTGTGCTGCTTCACCTCGCTTGCACCGCTCCTGCTTCCTAGCCGACTCCGCTCTTCCTTGTCCAGTAACCGAACAATGATATCTTTGCAAGCACTATCCAGTAGCCTTCCATCATTACGGTGGCACCTCTATACGAGTGTCAACGTACCTGGATATCTTGGGTGTGTCACGGAAATGCACCGGCAGCAGCCGAATATTCGCAAACGTATCATTCCTCTCTTTTCCTTTGAACGGTGTTGTGGCAAACTGTAGCGCCAATCCCAAATACAATCGAATATCCGTCAGTATTCTCCCACACTCGACTGAGACAGAAGAAGGCCATATTGACTTACAATCATCTCGTAAATCAGTATGCCAAGGGTCCACCAATCCACGGCAGCGGTGTGTCCTTGTGCGGCAATCACTTCAGGTGCAATGTACTCTGCAAGTCAAGTACAAGTGTCAGACGCGTTCTATAACGCAAGGATCACCCTGACCCTCGGTGCCTACAAACGAGTTCGTCCTAAAATCAGCAGTACAGGACATGGTATCGATCATGGGGACCTAGAAAGGGTGAGTACAATATCATTATCACATCGCCGTGAGAAAATGAGTACCCCGTTTGGTTCTGACTGGTGAATAGTAGCGGGTCGTCCCCCTGGATGTCCCGACTGCTTGGCCAGGTCGAAGTCTGACAACATAATGTGCCCAGATTGGTGGAGCAGGATGTCTGTCAGGTGCACAGTAACACGTCCGTAAGTGTGGCGGCAAAATTAAAAAATTGACGCACTTTCCGGTTTGAGGTCGCGATAAATAAATCCATTGAGGTGTAGGTACTCGAGCGCGGCGACTACCTCGGCAGCGTAGAACCTTGAGCCATCTTCCGGCAGACATTTACCCGGACGCGTCTGCAAGGCCCGGAAGAACTCCCCTCCCATGCAGTACTCCATACAGAAGTACAGATACTGCTCTGACTGGAAGGAATGGTAAAGCGTCACTATGAAGGGATGATTAGAAGTTGCCAAAATTTCTTGCTCCGTCAAAGCTCGCTTAATCTTCTTCCGCTCTATCATCTCCTTCTTTGAGAGGACTATAATCGGAGGTAAGGCAATTGCAGAAGTGAGTCAGATCGGACCTGCCTTTCATGGCGAATAGCTTGTCTGTTTTCTTCTCTCTGACCAAGTAAACACGTCCGACGTCGCCTTTGCCTAGCATCTTGACTTTGACGAAGCTCGAAGGGCCAACCTCTACCTGCACGGAAAATATATTATCGTGGAAAAACATAAAAGGAAGTACATACAGATCGAACTTTGATAGAGTTACTCGAATAAGTTCGTCGGAAGGCAACCTTGCCGGGACCTTCAGCAGTAGGATTTGCGATCCGGGTTTTTGGGTATCGGTCGTGTCTCGTCGACCGACCTTTTGACGACCCCGAGGAAAGGGTCTCGAGCGAATCATCGCCGTTCTCTGAAATACTCGATGGACCACCAGGAACAGGAGGAATCACGTCTGCTGGAGCGAGCAAACCATTCTTGGTCGGCGCACTGGACCGCGAACCAGACAAGAAAAGGTGTTTCGCGTTGGGAGCAGAAGCGACGCGGCGGATGAAACGGGTGGCAGACGCGCCCATTGCCCTCGGGGACAATGGTCCTGAACGGCATCCCGAAGGACCATGCCCCGAGGGGAGCGCAAAGGACTGTTGGGACGGATCGGCAGTCTGGGATCTAGTGGGATATGGAGCGCGACCAAGGTTGTTGCGTTGTTTCTCTGACTTTGTCCGTACGCGGGGTTGAGCCTGCGTGTCAATCACCTGAGACTGCTCCTGAGGTTGTTGGGTTTGACTTGTGTAGGAGTCAGGCACAAGGTACGATGATTTTGGGGTTCCGCCGAGGTTGGATTCGCAAGACTGTGTCTCGGAGGAGTTGTAGGAAGAACGTTGGTCAGTGGAGAGCGGTGCTGAGGGTGCCAACGATGGACTGGGAGGTGGTCCGGGTGATTGTTTGGTGGTGAGAGGAGTGGAGATGCTCCTGGGAGCACAGTCGGGAGTGGGAGTGCCGCTGACAGTGGCCAATTGTTTCCTGGACGAACTTGGCAGGCGAAAGACAGATCTCCAAGACGAGTGTGACGGCGACAAGGGGGACGACGAGGTGTGCATGATGAATGCTCAGCAGTTGGGGCTTTGTCGTCGATCTTGAATCCTCGTCCGCGTTGCTGAGCAAGTCGCGGGGGAAGGACTTGGAGGCCGCACAAGGATAAACGGAAGAAGGAAAATGTTTTCCGGCAAAGTAAGCGAAGGGACGACAAGTAATGATGTTGTGGCACGAGCTTATTCCGTTGGCAGCATCATTGTGCTGAATACAAACCGCATCTTAGTCACACGGCAAATGCCACCACCGTTCATCATCCGCTCAGCTAGGTCGGTTTGATGATCAACGTCACGTCCACTGCCGACTTTTCCATGTTTTGACGTATAAAACGGACGCCGCAGCCAAAGGACCATATGATCCCCGCGTGGAGCGACTGTAATGTATTCGAGGGACTGTATGGTCGATGACGGAATCAAACATGCAACGACAGAACCACACAAGCAGGGCGAGCCCAATTTCAATACCCTGATGGGGGGCTCGACTCTGCTACAAGGCTGGGATAACCGGATCGAGCCTGTATACTACACCGATGGACGTCGGGTATATGGCTTGGTGCGTTGCCGGAGCTTGACCAGCTCGCCCGGAATGAGCTAGATCGGTTCCCAGCCCCGTAATTCATTTCAAGAAGCAACGCTATTGGGGGCTCGATGGAGAACGCCAATCCCAGGCGGACGCTTGTCAAGGACACGCTCACCGATCGCAAGACAAATGATCCCGTGACTCCCCTGTGAACGGGATATCAATGAGTCAGCGGTCAGCACTCGACGACAGACTTGCCTTGGGATCCCCATAGGTTTCCCGTCCTCATGAGAACAGACCCGGCTGGATGGCAGACACGTCTTGGCAGGATGGATGCAATGGACTCACTGAGTCAGAGATGCTGTAAGGCTGCTTATCGTGGTGGTGCCTATAGTCACGGGGAGAGGGTGCTCGACCTAGCTGTGCCAGATGCGCCGTCTCCCTCGGAGGTGTGTGTGTGTGGGCGTCATCGTCCGTCGGGAGAGGACATGTTGCTCCAGAGGGGGGGACAATGTTCACGCGTGAGGGCATGTTGGCGAGTGCGACAAAGACAGGGTCGTGAGTACGGGGAGGGATGGGTGTGCGGTGCGAGGACTGTGGTGAAGAGAGCATCTGAACAATGTTCGGCTGGACCACGACCGATGTACGCGGAGAATGACATTCAGGTTGGACGTGAAACGACGCGGGCAGCCATGTTATATATTCCGCTCGGCCGTGAACATCAACCATGCACTCTCCGCCATGTCTCAGACGGAAGCCCGACCCCTCCTCGAATCCCTCCATCCCTCTTCATATGCATCCCTCAGCACCCCTTCCCCTCCCCCGGAAGATCCCCCTCCATCAGACAATATCTCCCGCGCCGACTTCTTCTGGATCGTGTCTGGCCTCTGGAGCGCCGTTTTCCTTGGCTCCCTCGACGGTGCGTTCCCGTGGATCTCCCCGCGTGCGTCATTTCCAGCCTTGCCCCAACAGGCACAGTCGTAGCCACCCTCGTGTCGCCCATCGGGAGCTACTTCAACAAGTCAGAACAGTCCTCATATCTCGGCACCTCCTACTTGCTCTCCGTCTGTTGCTTCACTCCCCTATATGGTGCGTTCCATGACCACTATCCTCCTCCCGGCTCTAAACCCTTATCAGGGCGACTATCAGACATTTTGGGACGCAAGGGCGCAATGCTTCTCGCCTTGACTCTATTCGGTGGGTCCCGCAGATCTCTCTAGGAACATTCACTTCCTAATCCATCGCAGGCTCGGGCACAATCGCATGTGGTCTTGCCCCTTCGATGGAGACGCTCATTCTTGCTCGAGCGATCGCTGGTATGGGTGGGGGCGGGTGCGTCCATCATTCTTGCTTTCTAATATACTACTCACTGGTTCCTGTCACCAAGAGTGATGACAGGCCGGTTCATGATCATCGCTCGTCTCGTGCTGAAATTCACATCTATCCAGTTACCAGCGTTGCCATCACCGATCTCGTGCCATTGTAAGCGCCAGTTCTTCCTAAATTGTCTATTAATCGGACCAAGCACCCTTCGTAGAAAGCACAGGGGGCTGTATCAAGGAATGACAAACATGTGAGTGGCTCCATTCGATAGACCAAGATCCTCGAAATATTGTAGATAGCTTGTTCGGCCTTGGAGCAGGCCTGGGCGGCCCCATCGGAGGATGGATAAATGATACCTGGGGATGGTAGGCTTGTCAACAAACGCGGTACCATTGCCCTGCTTACTTTCAAACTAGGCGCTCAGCTTTCCTCTTGCAGGTGATCGTTCACCTACTTCAAGCTGCCGAAAGAGGCTGATCTACCTTTCTCGGATAGGCCCCATTACTACTTACCTCCTTTACTCTGGTCGCACTCAAGGTCAACATAAAGTTGCCCGATGCCATCGCGAACGAAAGCACATCTTCCAAACTTAGTCGTATAGATTTCCTTGGCTCTTTTACACTGGTTGTTTCCGTTGCAAGTATGTTATCCGCATTCAGTATCAAGACTACGGAAGAATTACCGTGGACGCATCCGCTGATATGGGGACTGCTCATAGCGAGCGGTATCTTCGGACTGGCATTTCTGTACATCGAGGCGCGATGGGCGCTATATCCTGTCATGCCGCTACGTTTGATATCGCAACGCACACCGTTGGCTGTCGCTTTGGCCAATTTTATGGCGTCGATGACTGCATTCTCTATGGTTAGGCATCAACAAACGACCCATCTATAGTAATGATTGACTTCTCCACAGCTCTATAACGTACCCTTGTATTTCTCTGCAGTCAGACTGAACTCGTCAACGAACGCTGGTCAGTTGAAGCATTTCTGCGCATCTTCGTGATCTGATCAAACGTAACAGGTCTCCATTTGCTACCCCACTCCGTATGTCCTGCATTCCCTTTCATGATCCGAGCCTCATTTACTTCAGGTCGCATTATCGACGGGCAGTTTGTTAGCTGGCTGGTTAGTCTTGACCCTGCTAATGAAAAGATAAAAATCAAACCCTAGACTGCCAGGTGGATGCGTAGAACTGGGAAGCTTTATAAGCTCACTTTGGGTTCAGCTGCTCTCTGCATCTTAGCAAGCATATTTGTCGCTGCATGGAACGACAAGACACCGACTCTCCATTTGTGGCTTGACATTGTACCGCAAGGGTTTGGAATGGCTAGCCTCATAACGACTACGCTGATCGTGAGCATTTGATCATGTACCATCACTCTATCTCATGCCTGAGTCACGTAGGCGATGATAGCAACCGTTTACAAAGAAGATATGGCCGTCGCCACCGGAAGTGAGTTCATATTCTCACAGGAGTGGCAGGGAGCGTAACTGGCCATACCGTGCAGTCACATACCTGTTTCGAACTACTGGTCAAGTTCTCGGGGTTAGTCTGTCAGGCGCGCTGGTTCAGAGCGTACTGCTCTATCAGTTAAGGAAGCGAATCACGGGACCTGGATCTTCAGATGTCAGCAGCGAGGTCGATATGAACCACTTCATTTGCATACTAACACCCTCCCCTTTGCCCAGATCATAGAAGAAATACGGTAAGAGAGCCCATGAAGCACTGCCCACGTTTGTGGATTGACGGGAACGCGCGTATTGTTAGGCATTCGATCACTTCGATTCCAGACCTTACTCCTTCTATTCAGAAGGCTGCCATCGAATCCTATGCGACCGCACTGCGTGTGGTTTTCATTTCGCAGATCGCGATCAACATTCTCGTATTCATAGCCTGTCTACCCATTGAAGAACATCCTCTTCCGTGCGTTTTTCCTCAGCACCCTAGTTCCTGTACAGCTACTCACGTGAATGTTGTTTTCTAGAGGAACACAGCAAGAACAAGAAGAATATTACCGTCAACGACGAAGTGAAAACGATAGATCAGAAGCAGTAGCGTGACCATCTTCTTGCATGGTCCTAGTACCTTATCTGAGCTCATTGCGATACCTTTACACGGAAATTTGCATTGTAATATGATCGCATTCCTCCAAACCATTACGGGCCTCTAACAACGTGTTTTTATTTTTCATCCGGCCAGACCCGATGGTCGGACCGCGTTTGCCAAGATCAACCACCCAGTACTGTTTATAGCACAAGGCCCTGGGAATGAAGGGTTTATGACCCAGGGACATCATCAATGCTCGGTAACAGCCCTCTCTTGTATCCAACGTCTGGGCCTCTTCTCTACGACCGCTGGTGATCCGCTGCTTCGTGCCTCCAGTTTGCCGTCAGCATGATAGTTTCTGTCAGAGCGCACGGGGCATGGTAAAACGTTGGAGGCAGAAACGGTCAAGACCGAGGCAAAAAATGTGAGCCCAAAGAGAGTGGAGACGAATGCGCGACGTCGTCGATGTGTGATGCGGAGAATGCCAGGCATTTTTTTTTCAGGGCTGCAGGGAGCGGTTAGCACGTCGGCAGCAGCACATGAAGCTACCAGGGGTGACCTACTTATACTCTCCCCATACTATGGCTTGCTTCACGAAAATCGGTGGATGTGTGTGTTGAACGATAAAACGAAAACGAACACATGTAAAGCCGACGTCCGGCGATTCCGAGTTGATGGTTATTTGGTCCGCGTACTGACTAGCGACTGACCACCTTGGACTCGGACGCGTTCCGCCTACTACTGCTACGCGACGTCCACCATGCCCAACTTTCGTCCCAACATTCGAGTCCTTCGGGACATGAGAGCACGCAACGGGGTCATGGAGAACGAAGTGATGCGCCGAGCGTACCTCTATGTCGCTCGCAACGAGACATTGCCGTCCCAGGTGCGCCACCAAGCCCAATTGCAGCTCAACGCGTTCGGGAGGTACACGCGCCCGACATCCGTGGTTAACCGGTGTACCGAGTCTGGGCGTGGGCGGGGCGTCATGAGCGAGTTTGGTCTCTGTAGGGTAGGTCATCGAACATCAGTCGAATTTCCCTCGTTCTTACCCGGACGCCATAGTTTCAATTCCGCCTGAAGGCGTTGAACAATGAGATACCAGGGGTTAAAAAGGCATCCTGGTAATTGCTCATATTGGTTCGTACGTCGTGTTTCCCCCTGGACAGACAATGTATTCAATATCATCTACGTATTAGGCATGTGGGTACGCCTCAACGGAGTCTACTTGTACATCGCAACACGCGTATGTATATATATATATTATTTACGCCCTCGAGGTGGCTAGACTCTAGCCCACTAGAATACAGGAGTAGAATACTAACTTAGGAAGCGGGTGAATCGCCTTGGGCACCAATATCGGTCAATGTGAGCTCATTCTCGCCTCGTTCTCGTCTCCAGCGGTTGCAGATGTTTAGTGTGCCGCTCTCGATCAAGAACCTGTTTGTTCAACAGTCAGTGATCGTATCGTTCGCAAATAGGATATCGCCCTAACGCGTATTTCCGCAGCCACCATTCGGGCAGCTCCCAGTTGCTATGAGCGAGAACATCGTCGCCGTGTAACTTGATCCCTTTCTTGTAGTCAAATATACAATCCGTCAAAGAGAACTGGCCTGAGGTGACATCAGCTTTCAACTTGCACCACTGACCATGCCATCTCTGACCTCGTAGCAAAATAATGCGATCCCGTAAACCAGGATGAACGATGCGGTCAATAACACTTTCTATTTTAGATGAGGAACAGTGCGTGGTACTTGACACAGAAACGTACCATGGTTGATGGTCCTATGTGATTCGAACGATCAGCAGATTCAAAACATTAGGGAGAAGGAAAAAGTGATACCTCTGGACCAGCGTAGGGCGCAACGAAGAGGGCAAGCAGTAGGCACTATTTCTTGTGTAGTTCTCGAGATGATACCTGGAAGTGTAGTTAGGTTATAGGCGGATATAACCTCCAAGTGGCGCATACTTTATGAGTTTGAAGGCTTCGATTTTTTTGGGATCTCGCATCTCCAGTAGCGCTACTTCTTCATCTTCCGGCTCGTCACTTTGTGGCGTAGGAAGGATACGCTGCTGTGAGGTTGCAGTCCCATTTTTACCAGACGGATAAGGTAAGGGGTTCATTCCCTGATCAACCCCGATACCCATTGGTGGCATGTATGACGAGTATGTACTAGATGCCGTCGAAGGGGTAGGATAATGAGCAGGGGTGCCCGAGGGAGTCGATGCCATGAAGACAGGAGAATTCGCATGACCATTACGGAGCACTTCTGAGAATATATTGTCTTGTGGCGATCGTGCGGCCGAGGGGTACAACGAAGTAGCCGGCGGATGAGAGGGGGCGGACACGGCGGAGTTCATAGGCATAAGAAGGTGATAGCTGTCGGGCCGTTCGACAGAGGCATCACTGCTCAAAGTTCTAGACTTCTTCAGACGAGCAACGTCGGAATCATCGTCTTCAAAGGGCCGCTTCGAGGTACTGGGCTGAGGGCCCAGCATTGATGACATCGCGGTTGAGGATTGGGATGTCTTTTGAGTGTGTCTGCGTGTTTGAAAACTCTCCCAAGCGGTGTCTGTCTCCGACTTGTCGAGGAATGCAGCCCATTCTTGCACATCAAAACCGAGTTTCTGTATCATACCACCAGTTCCTTCGGCAATAAACCCAGAGACACTCTTGAGTAAATTACGTAGAGTCAAGTTTTCAGCCATGAGGTCTGGGAACGGAGATGAAGGTCTACGTCAAAACACCAAGACATGATTACCGACCCTTGAGGATAGCTCGCAGATCGGTGAAAGCCTCATCCTGAGAGCTTGAAAGAAGCTCCACGCGAGCTTCAAGGTCGCGTATCTAGGACGAACGCAGCTACTCGACAAGTCGTCGGTAGGACGATGCCGGACAACATACCTTTTGTTGTTTTCGCAGGCGAAACTCGCGTTGGGCTATGCGGTTTTGGTCCCTCCGCGCTGCTTGGGAACTAGAGGGGATGAGTGTTGGCGCTCGGTTGTTTGATGAAGGACCTACTTTGGGTTTTTCTTTCTCCCTGGTTTGCCTGGCCCCAGGCTGCGAGTGTCCTGCTCTGTAAGAGACTGGGTTTCATTATCCGAGTCCTGCGTGGACAAGTTTACTCAATGAGTCATTACACATTCAGGATCGGTCACACTCACGAAGTCGGCCTCGTTAGAAACGCTTCTTGGAGTTTCATCAGGCATGGCGTTGTGCGGTGCCAAAAAAACGCTTTTACGGAACTGGGGACTGCGGAAATGGCGTTCCTCTAGAAACGAGACGGTGCTGGTGTGCCGCAGGCTGTTGGATGTGTTCAAGGACGTTCGCAATGCACTGGTTGCCGGACGTGCCGACTTGGCTGACGCATCTTTAGTGGGGTCATGTCTGCCGCAGTGGCTACTTCAGTCTCCGCCCATCCGACATTTCCTAATTGGGTAACTCACCAGGCACATCAAACCATGCCAGGAAGCCGGTGTGATCAGTCGACTGTGTCGGTGCCTGGCATATCCACCTCGCCGTCGACCCAAGTAGCTCCGAGTTTGCGACGCATCACGAGGCATCCCTGTATCAGTATGTACCATCGCGGGCAATAATCAACATCCAGGGTCTCCTGGGAGTCAGGGCTCAGCCTGACGTGGCGTCAATACTTACCTACACCCGGACTTAACCAGCCCTTATCGTCTAACCCCACCGGAAGCGATGATCATGACCTTGTCGGCGCGCGACTTTGGGAAGGCCCATTGACGAGTCAGCGTAGCCGAGAGCTTGGCAAGGATCTATCTCCGACCATCCCCTTGACAGGTTTCACGTCTATGATTCCTCTCGCGGAATCAGACCTTTGACGAGGCGGGTCACGGTCATGGATAAATTACTGTTTCCTTGTCAACGCCCCGTTTTCGACTCAATCCCATGACCGAACATTGACTTCTGGCCAACAGGGTCCTAGCAGACAGCTGGGAATCTACGGCTAACTCCACCCGGTCTTGGCGGGCGAGAATATCGTTCGACACGGTGTCGAGAACTTGGCCTCGCACCTTTGTCATAGGACCTTGATCGACAGATCACAATCAGCTCTCTTCGCTCTTGTTCCTAGGTTGGGACTTCAACACTCTCAGGTATCCCGTCGGTGACCTCATCGTTCTCCTGAATTTATCGTCCATTGGTTGCGGGATCACGTACAAATAACGATGTGCGAGATACAGACAACAAGCATGTATCCATTTCACATTTCCTGCACTAAACCAACTTCATTCCCTAAAACAAATTATACTTCGGATCAAATGTAGGCCCCGTATATATTCGGGTCTTCATTAATTCGAGGCAAACGTACGCCATAAATTCGTCCACGTCGATTCATCATCCACTGGGCACTGAAAATCCTGCACCGCACCCCTCCTCCCTACACCGCTCACCTGACATGGCCGAGTCGGACATCCTGCTTCGCTTTGTTCTCAGTACCGATAGCAACGCGGACATGCGTACCTTGCGCGTGTTACAGGTACTGGAATATGCAGAATTAGAGCTCTACAAGGTTCTTTTTACTGTCTCAACTCTTGCCTCGGCACTGAAGCGCCCGTTTTCAGTTTTCGCATCCACTGACTGGTCACTCTATGGGGACAACGACCTTCCATCGCAAAAATATAGATACCTTGATATTCGAAACGGCTGGCCACATAGAATGGTTTTCTAGTTTCAACGCTACTGTGTGGTTTGGCGTCGACGAGGTAGTTTCTATCGTGTACTCTACATATACACATGCTCATTTTGGTTTCTAGGTTCCTGTAAAAGACTTGCGTAAAGTAAAGAATGGTGGCCAGTGAGACTCTAATGCCTACAACGATGATGTGACTAGCTGAGATGCGGCTGGGTAGATCACGGAGGTTCAAGGCATCTGAGATGGAATACAAATGGAAACGTCGAGAAAATGGAACCGACATGTTTGTGAGCACTACTTTTCTCTAAGCGTCATGCGACTGCCGACTCGTGTGTCATGTTAGTGCGTCGACACAAGGGATAAGCACGTCGCAGCGTGGTCTTCAGACGAGTGGAAGCTCATGGTCGCCCCCCGTTGTATTACCATCTTGGACCGCATTGTTGTAACATGCTTTTTGAACCTTTGGTTCAAAAGACTGGGAAAGTGGTGAAGCAGCGGCGTCTTTTTTTTCTCTTGTTTTATCGGGCAAGTCGTGGTCCACTAAGCACCCATCCTAAATACTGTATAAATTCGTTACTATTAACCTTCTCACCTCCTTTCAGAGTGATCGGGTGCATTGTATTCACGTATAGTTTATAACTTACCACATAGCGGATGTAAAAGCTTTTGGTCGGATGTGTAAATTTCAATATTCATGTTGCCACAGGTGTTTACCCGAGCATCCATGCCTCGCTTCGACATACCGAAGACAATGCTCGAGTAATTGATCTAGAAGACATCCTTGTGTATATCATACATTCGATGCATTGACTCTGCGCCAGGTTCGGCATATCTAGCTCAACCTCATGCATAGAGTTGGCTGGTGGGCCAGTAGAGTCAATAAGCGGGTGCCTCGTAGTGTGTGATCAAGCAATGATGCGACGGGAGTACGATTATCGCGCCTCAAATTGGACCACTAGTAGAAATCTGAATTCATGTACCCGAGAGTGAAGAGGAGGCTTACTCCTTTTTGTTCTCTTTTTGTACATGATCCGGTGCCCACACTCTCGACAACGGATGGGCTCCCTCGATTTTATCTCATTCTTGGCGCCACAATCTTTGAGTGTTTGTCAGACGATGCAAGGCCGTCAGAGCGGGCAGGGGAGACTACCTGCACAGATATACTCCATCTCTTGACGGGGATTCTGAGCGAAATTACCTCCCCCAGAGGTGTTTTGCTGGCTTGGCTGGCTCATGGCTACTTCCGCCAAGGTGGCGGGCCAAGGTTTTTTTTTTATAACACGTGTTCGTGTACTGCACTGCCCCATTTACTATCTCGTAGCTGGCTTACAAGAACAAACTATGGTAATGGACATGGCGACGGCTCGTTGGCAATTACCAGAATCACAGTACGCAGCGCGGGTTGCCCAGGACAACAAGACAAGAAGAGGCATGAGTCTGAATCCCTGCCTAGCAAGGTAATCTCTTCAGCGCCCTCACAGCCTTGGTTGCCCCGTGCTGTTTAATTTTGGCTGTCGCAGGTATATTCGACGCACGGTTCGGAGCCGGGACGGGAAAGCTGTGTTAATTGTCCCGACGAGGAGGATCACCTTGCCGACCGGTCTGGGTCCTATTGTTAGCCGTGCAGGCTGGAGAACAACGCCTGCAGCGGTTACACTCGTAGATCTGACGACCGTTCATATGTGACAACCGTGGGGCGTATCCAAGGCGCCTTTCGCCCACTTACTTATACTCCACACTACTCCCTCCAGAGCCGCTTTTACGACGATACGTATCCGTCCCCATTTCCGCCTCCATGGCCAGTGCACTTCCGTCTTTCATCGAGCTCATGGCTTCCCTCGGTCTCGACAATGATGCAAAGCCGTCTCCACCCCGCATTATCTCTCCCCGCTCTCGCTCGGATTCATGTTCCTCCGTGTCCTCTCTCGGCAGCTCAAATCCAGGCTGCAGTCCAATATCACTCTCCTTTAACATTTCCTCTGAATCTATCCCCCGTGACGTGGACATGGACAGGCGGCATGGTTCCTCGCGTTTGCGGACCGCCCGGTTTTCGCCCTATATCTCTCCAAACGTGAGTACTCGACCCAACCCTCGCGACGCCGTCTCTGAATGCGTGTGCAGTCCCCTATTAGACATGCCAGCTCTGCATCACCCACACAGTCTGCTGAAGAGCTAGAAAATGGGCGAAGAGTATGTCGATGAAACTCTCCGTGTTCAGCGGGTCTGACGTGTATTGTCTCAGTCTGCCTCCCCACGCTTGTCTTCGTCACCAGCTCGAAACAGGCCCTCCCCCTTGCAGTCTGCCAAGAATTCCCGGGAGTTACATGCTCCCATATCAAGTTATGCCCGCCGTAGAACGCCGCAAAATTCTCCGACTGCAGCAACCTTCCCTCATCGAGTACATACTGATCGACCCGACACCATCGCCTTACCGTCGCTGTTGCCTGCTCCTATTTCTCATTGATAGCCAATGAATCTTGGCCTCTTATTGACTATCGTTATAAAAAGGACTAAGGACTATATCCCGTACCTATCCTCACTGGCAGCCAGTTGCCGGTACATGCTTTCCTTGTCATGGACTGGATGTACATTCGATTCGACGATCCTTGGACACTCATTTGTACATCATCAATGCATGCGCTCTTTACATTTTTCGTTGGGATATAACACATCTTTCCCGATTGCTCCACGTTACTCCACGTTAGTCGTGATCGTTTTCGTTTGGGCCCGGACAATGCTTCTCCAGGTCATCAGCATCGTCATACTTTATTCCACACCAAAAGCAATACGAGTATTTGTCCCGAAGGTGCGTTAGGACCAAACTGAGTCGGTCTCGTGGCTGCGAGAGCAAAGGTCAGTACGTGATTCAGACAAAGCACCATAGGACGGCATACCCCGAGGCGGAAAAAATAAGCAGCCTCTTCGACCGTCTCTGCCGAATATTCCCCTTGCTGTCTTGCTTCGTTCACTCCGTGGTCGCTGAATGATTCGTCGACTTCGTTGCCAGTAACGGGTTGCAGTGCATCCGCACGCATCTGATCGCGCAAGCGAGTTGCTTCGTTTCTCCCAGAGGGTATATGAGAACCGCCCTGGATGTACTCCGAAAGGGCGTCCATGAGCCCCTTGGGGATGGAATCAGCGTCGTTAGGGTTGATCCATAAAACGTTGAACTAATCAGCGGTGTCAGGACGAACATCACCATGCAAGAGATGATCAGATCACCAACCTTGATGCCCGCCGTTTCATCCAGTGTCATGCAGGTGTGCTGTGCAGGCGCCAGACGGGCTTCCGCGCGCCTTTCTTCGTATTCCTGACGGGTAAAGTCTCGGAAGGTCTCCTTATTTGCATCTTCGGCCATCTTTGCCATCTTTGCCAAGCGATCTGAGGCGCTGGCCGACCTCGCGCGCTTTCCTAGTCCGATGCCTTTCTTGCCTGGGTCCAAGATGGAAGAGGGCGTATGGGATGAACGGTATCACGAACCTGACCATTCGTTCAGGGGGAGTGGCTCAGCCCTGTGTCTCGAGTCCAACGGTACATCCCGTAGTTCGGCGGGAGCTGATGGTGCTCTTGCATCGTTCGATGTGGAATCCGGAGGAGTACGCTCACGGGCTGGCGAGCTCTCGCTCTGACCTAGGGATTGGCCCATTTTGAAACCCATTTTGAGCATGATACCTAGTGCCTTGCTCTCCCCCCCTTCGTCGTCTTCTTTCGCCCGCTCAAAAAGGCTCCTTCGAAGTCCTTCTTCCCTGGATTCTTGCTCGCGCTGACGACGACTCTTGAGTTGATTCTGCTCATTCTTGATACGACTCTGTTTTAATGACTCTTGACGTCTTTGAGTGTATGTCTTTGCTTCTTGGGATGAAGCAATGGTTTCGAGGAGGAACTTGTCAGATAGATAGTCTTCCTCATCCGACATGATGCAACACGATCAAACACGGCGAACAAACATTAGACGCTCGCACATCGAGAAGGGGGGGCATGAATAGGTCATCAATAGCCATGAAAGTACGTAGCGAGTCGCATTACAAGTTGACGAAGCGACACTACAGGTTTGTAGAAGAAACAGCACCAGACCGCCGAAAGGGGAATGAATTACTTGACTCGTGAAAATCGCGGAAAACTTAGCAAAAGAACAAATACTAAGTCACGATAAACTAGCCCTGGGGAGCGCGTTAAATAAGAATGAAGCCAAGAGAGGGACCTGGGGTTGTGATCATACGAGTGCATTCAGGATGCCAAGGTGTCGGCCTCCAGGCCAGCGTTCTCGGCTTCGTCTTCCTTAGTGGCATTGACAGCGATCTTGACAGCAATAGCACGACCACCAACTTCTTTGCCTTGGAATGCTTGGATAGCCTTCTGTTGCTCTTCCTCGCTGCCGACGTCGACGAAGCCGTAGCCCTTGCTCCTCCTTGGCTTTCCAAAGTTCCTGCGGATTACACGGGCGGAAACGACGGTAATCCCGGCTTCGGTGAAGAGAGCGGACAAACCCTCGTCATCGATATTAAAGCCTAGGTTGGCGACGAAGAGCATCGTCTTGGAGGGTTCGCCAACTGGATCCTCACCGGCTGGGCGAGGGGGTCGCGATGTTCTGAACTTTCTGAAGCGAGGTTGCTTTCTGGCAGTCGGAGCCTCAGCTGCACCTTCAGTAGCCAGTGCACTGTCGCCTTCCCTCAGCGCCTCACCCTCTGCAGAAGCAGTGGTCTTGCGCTTTGGCTTGTGCTATGTGAGCGAGGTGAGATGGGAAAAAGAGGGATGAAGTAAAAGTGACATACAACGGGCCTTTTCTTCTTTTTCTTGGGTTTGGCTGCCTCGTCAGTACCTGGAGCAGCAGCAGCGGCAGCAGCGTCATCCGCCTTGGCATCGCCATCCGCTTCGGCCTCGGTGACTTCGCCAGGCACGGGCTTGCCACCGCGCCTGCCTGGACGTCTCTTGGCCTTTTTCTCCTTTTTCTCCTTGTCCTTTTGCTCTGCTGGTTTGGCAACCTCGACAATGACCATGCGGCCCTCGAGTTCCTGTCCGTTGAGAGACTCAACTGCCTTTTGGGCAGCCTCTTCGCTGGACACGGCGACAAAACCATAACCTGCGGAGCGGGTACCGCGCAGGATGACCTGTGCTGAGATGCTAGGGAGGGTAAGCGGAGATGGAGTGGGGAGCACGCGACGGGAATTACATGTCGCTCTGTACGGGCGCAAAGAAAGTCTTCAGCCCTTCATCCGTGGTGGAGTACGCAAGATTTCCGGCGAAGACCTGCAAGGGACGGGATGAGGAAATGAGACTGCGGATCTGGGAGCAGTACCTTGACACCGGATGCTTCTTCGATGAGAGAGTCTTGCGTAGCCGGAGGCACGCCGTTTTCAGTGACATGGGCGGCTTGGGCATCGGACATTTTGAGAGGATGAACTAATGGAACTTTGGGGGATGAACGCGGGGATGAACGATGGATGAACCGATAAACTTGGGGGTTGAAGAAAAGAACGTTGGAGCGGGCGGGCTGCCCTTTTTGTATCAGACGGAGATGCTATTACGCAAACAAACACTCGGGGTGCTCATGGACATGTTTCCATGACACTCCACAAATTCCATCCTTCCAACAAATATTCCAACCTGTCCCCCCTCGTCGCCGTCCTCCAGCACATCACCCCGTGTGACTTATTACGTAACACACATAGATATAATCCTCTACTGTCGCGTTGACTACCCACCTCCATCTTTTCCTCCTGACCGCGACCGGTCCACACTCGTTTCAGACGCCCGCTCCCTCTCTATCGCCCTCCTTCCCAATGGCTGCGCTCAAGCTCCTCAACCTGCTCGCCCTCGCGTCCGCAGCCATCTTGGCTCTTTCTTTTGGCCCCATACACGCAAACGCGCTCGTTGCGGATCGCGCCCAGGTCGCCCGCCATGCCCATGCACTCAACGCCGTTGCCAAGCGCAAGCGCAGCGACTCCTCCAGCCCGTCTGGTCGCTGCATACCCCGTTCAACCCCCGCTGCTCCCACCGACACCCCCACATCGACCCCCCCTCCTCCCACTTCGGCCCCCCCTCCTTCTCCCACCTCGACCACCCCTCCGGCCTCGTCCTCCGCAGCTCCCAGCTCATCCCCCTCTACCGCCTCCAGCTCTGGTAGCAATGGAAAGAAATGGGGCCTTGCCTGGCCCAATGGTAACCAGTGGTTGTCAGAGTGGGCACGTCCCAACGTCGGATAGTATGTCTTGCCTTTCTTTCGGATCTGCGGGTACTATAATCCCGCACAGCCTTTACGGTTGGAACCCGCAGAACCCAGGTGGTATTCCGGAGGGCATCGAGTTTATCCCCCAACTTTGGGGCTGGAATCAGGTCACTGACTTCCAGAACACGGTTGTTCCAGGGTATGCTAGCAAGGTTCTGGGCCCCAATGAGTGCGTGTCTCGCGTTCTTCATATCCCCCATTTTCACCCGTTCTCTAGGCCCAATGAGATCAGTCAGTCCAACATGGACCCTCAGAGTGCTATAAACCTCTGGATGCAATATATCAACCCTCTCAAGGACCAGGGTTACTACCTCATCTCCCCTGCCTGCACCGATGATCAAGCCGGTTTGGATTGGTACCAGCAATTTTTCTCTATTTGCGGCCAAACATCTGGTTGCCATGTACGTCACCTGGGATAGCAACCGGTGATAATGCTTAGATTCCGCTCCCAGGTTGATGCCATTGCTTTCCATGCCTATACCACAAGCGCGAGTGACCTTATCAACTATGCAAACACCCTCCATAGCACCTATGGCTTGGAGGTTTGGATCACGGAGTTTGCTGACCAGGTAAGTGTCCACTTGCGACAACTTTATTTCTCGATCTTATTAACGCACTTCAAAGAACTACAGTGGTTCTGGTGGTCAGCCGGACAGCAGTGATGTTTGGAGCTTCGCTGAACAAGTTATCAGCTTTGTTGACAATACTGACTGGCTCGCAGCCGCATTCCCCTTCGGTGAGCCTTTTCCTACTCTATTCTATCCTAACTGAGACCTTTTCAGGTGCCATGCAAGACCTACAAGGTGTTGACCCTGCCAATGCGTTGATGAATCCCGATGGCTCTCCTAACAGCCTGGCCTACACCTACTTTGGCTGAAAAATTCTAACGACATTGACCTGTAGTTTCGTGGAACATTTAGTTCTGATACCCTCCATTTCATAGACAGCTTTTTTTTTGTTTGCACGTTATTATGCGTGCCCTGCTCGTGCTTCATGTTTTGTACCGGATACACTTGTTGCCGACGCACGTAACTTGTTGAACAAGATGATTCCCTAGTATCGGCTCACCGTTGGAGTGTCGAACAATGTCACGAGGCTTGTAGACGGGAAAGTGTTCCCACTCTTTCCGTCACTTAAAAACAGTGCGCCGACAAATGAGACGCTTTCTCATAACCCTGCGGAAATGGTCAAACACCTTCCCCCCGCGGTCAAGCAACTATTGACGCTGCGCAACCCAGATGCATGGCCTAGTCCTCCTGTAGACAGGCTGCACCGCGTGTTCACGAGTACGCTGAACGAGGCCAAGCAACGGAATGCAGAGAATGGTTGGCTCGTCCTCTCGGCGAGTATCCGGTCCTTTGTGCCAATTGAATAAGGCCCCATTGAACCCGAAATGACAGACATGCACACTCCTTACCACCAACAGACCCTCATCCGTCGGACACCTCTATCGTTTCATAACCAGGAACGACCCCGCCCTACCTGCGACACGAAGGAGCTTTACCGAAGCCGTGAATAAGGCAGCCACGATGCGCGAGGCCGCTTTGAAGAGCGTCATCTTCGTTGGCGTACCTCGGGTAAGCCTGCAAAAAGGAAAAAAGCACTCTCTGAAGCGTCGATAAAATTGAACCATAATTTAGACGATCCTGTCTTTGACGGGCTTAAAGGACGCGCTGGAAGACGACGTATACGCTGCGTTACGAAAGTGCCCGATCAGGTGAGAAATCTGGTACCGCGTATGCAGCACGAGGCGCTAGCGTTCCTCGCACGCAGGGAAGCCAGCGCAGAGAACATCGAGGCGACCGTCCAGAGGGGTATGGGCTTGTGGAAGTCCATCTACGAACCTCATGCAGTCAAGTTGTACGACAAATTGGGGGCACTTCACCCCGATTTCATCAGTACGTATTCATTCCCATCTTCACCCCGTGGCCTTATCTCTTCCCCCTCCCCCCCTCCGTTGATGACAATCTATCGCATCGCCTCGTTTACATGACGTGCCTCGAGTTTGATTAATATTAAATCTACGCTTTAATTTTAGCATTTATCATCCAGGCCTACGGCACGATTCTGTCCCCTTTGCCGCGAGGAGACCTGGAGCAAGGTAATCTCACTCGGGCTTTGGGCTCGGTTGTCGGAATTGCGACGCTTCGAGCCGAAGGAAGAGTCGGTCCTCAACTCATCAGTCATGTCTTTGGTCTCCTCAAGGCACGTTACGAGGAGAGCCTGAACAGGGAAGACAAGTTCCTCTCCAGTGACGAAGGCACGGAATGGGTTGTCCGCAAGGTCGATGAAATCATTGATGCTGTGACAGCGGGTGAACAGGAGATCCTTGGAAAAGCCAAGCTGTGAGCACGCGGCAGACATCACTTTATTTGCTTGTTATCAGCCGATTGATCGTATATGGCATGTCGTCGTTTCCGACTTGTGAGAGGTTGGCCTTGTGTCATCCTGCATCGTGTTTCCCCACGTGTGGCGTAAAACCCGTGTTTTGTGACCTCGAAAGGTGCTTCATGTTAGCATCATCTGACTGCGCGAAAGGAACGCCGGTTGTCTCGGGTGAAATTCTGTGCAATGCATGACAACTATAGTACATGTGTACAAATCACGATGGATAGGTATGATGAGAACGTGTCTCAGATGTAGTTTACAATGTGGATGCAGGAAAGTGTGATGTCAGAGGCTAAATGCTTGGCAAAATCGGTAAAGCATGACCGTTACCGTAACCGCGTCCATCATGGGCGGGTGCGTCTACATGTCGAGGAACATGAGTATGGCGACAGGACACCTGGAGAAGAACTTTACTATTGTTCCCGCACCCGCACTCCGCAGAAAGTGTAGCTCCCCGTAGACGTCCCCGATCTGATACCGGGTGGGCCTTGTAGGCCGGAAGAAGGCAACAACATTTCCTGTGGGATCCTCCAGCTGCAAGTGGAAAACTATCAGCTGTATCCCAGGTGGCGGCAGCCACGCCCGGTACATACCAAAACATCCGGCAAGTTGGAAGATGGCCGCCAACGATACTGCAGGCCATCGGGGGCGTTAAAAACACGTGCCCCCTTGTGTCATATGATGAGCGACGCGTCCAAGGGGGTGTTGTGCGCACGTTACGTACCGGATAGCGAGGATCAGGGCGTACGAGGTCAGACATCGGGACCGCGTGCTACCACAAAATATTGACCAGTCAACGTACACGTATTTGTCTCCGGTTCGCTCCTCTTACCTTGCCGATCACTGCCCGCCCAAGACCGCCGTTGGAAGCCCACTCGAGCTTTGCGACGCGATCCTCTCTGTTCGTGCGCACCGCCCGCCATAAAGTGGTGGTGCTCTGCCCGTTGTTGCTCACTACGGTCTGTAAAAGTCGTTGAGAATGCCGACACGAGAGTGAAGAGGAAAGCACCGAACCGCGAAGCGGTAGAGGACGCCCCACGTATTAAAGAGTTGACTTTCGCGGGGGTCCTGGTTCGTCCAAGACAAAACCTCGTTCGTCGAAGTCGACATCGCAAGAGTAGAAAGAAAGTTAGGGTGTCTTGTTTGAGGAAGAGGAGGTGAATTAAACCAACTCTACGGACTACTGGCCGGATAGGATGGTCTCTTTATAGGGCGAGTTTTGAATAACATTTCATAACCCAGTCGCGTTTCCCTTTTTCTTTTTTCGCCATATGACGAATTTATTGCAACGTGGACATTGTTGTGACAGATCTGGGATGAGTATGAGGCAACAAACGTGTTGTCGCGAGAAGTCAGATCCATTAAAATTCTGGAGTCTTTTGAGTGGAGTAAAGTCCGATAGGGCTGTCAGGTCGAGGCCGACATGATCGAGGAACAACACGCGTTGGGCATAAGCGCGCCGATTTACCCATGGAACATGCGGATTGGCGTTGTATTGGCACGCCGGAGTTGACACGAGACTTGCCGTTGAGAAGGACGATAGTCGATGGCCGACAGATAACCGAGAGCTTAGAAAGGCATCCGAGGTGAGAACCTCAAACAATAATATTCAAAGACGTACAAATCGTGGCACCAGACGACAGGAAGATGAGCTTCACGCGCCTGATAAAAGTACACGCGTGAGTGAAGCAACCAGAAAAGGCAGGAACGGGGCGGCACAGTGGCGAGCGAGAAGAGAAGAACGTGTCACAGAAGTGCGGGTAAGGTGTGGTCAAACCGCCAGGGCGTGTCAGCAGCATGGCAAGACCCCGCTAAAGTCAGAGAGGTGGCAAACGATTGGACGGCGGAACATGACCTTGACATGTAACGATCAGGCTAGATCAGATGGTCGAGAAGCAGTGCACCTTGGCTCTCGGTATACGGGAAACCGGAGACTCGCCATTATGAAACGCAAATTTGATTATGAGGTGAATGAACTTAACCTTGCACAAAGCACTCGAACGCGGATGACGCCACTGCGCTTGTTCATTAATGTTCCCCAATACATGATGTCGAGAATGACGGTATACGGATACTGCGGGAGGTGTGGAATGAACTTAACAACTGACTAGCTACTGATATGGACATGGGCCGGGAATGCGGCGAGGGCTGGGGGTGGGGAAACGGGGGGGAGCGAGGACGCATCAGGACGGACTGATAAGACGGATTGTGTCGCGCCGGGGGAGGAGATGATAAGCCAATGGATCACGACGTTGGCAAGGGCGTACCTGACAGGGCAAGCTGTACCGGACGGGCCGGTCACGGCACGACCTGGAGACCTAAAGTTCTTGCGGTACCAATCACAGTGCTCGCGATCGACTCCAACTTAAGGTGCTTGAGATGGTCATCCCTTGCCTTTATTTTGGCAATTTCATACACGTGTTTGAGGCTGATGGTGCCCAATATTTCATGTCCGGGACGCGCGGGACCTTTTTCTAGGCCGGAAACCTGCTTGAGGAGGTAGGTTGTTGGCGGTGTTTTCGTTGTAAAACTGAACGTCCTGTCCGGCTGGACATGGATCATGGTAGGAATCGGGACGCCTGGTTCGATATGGGCGGTCCTGGCGTTGAACTCTTTGCAAAAGTCCATGGATTTGACACCGCGCGCGCCGAGGGCTGGGCCGACGGGAGGGCTTGGTGAGGCCTTTCCGGCGCCAATCAGGAGCCGCTGGAGGGGCAAGTTAGAGCGTTGAACAGGGGGACAAGGAAACGGACGGACGACCAAATGGACTTGACCTTTGGCCATAGTGCTGCACTTGCCAGGAGGCGCTGTATGGCCGACCAAACACGAAACAAACACTGCCGTGTGGCGTGCCACACGCATCATCACGTTCTCAACCGGCATCGGTCATGTGGGCATGCCATTCGACCTCCTTGTCCGTAGAGACGACGGCGTGCCACTTGGAAGCGCCCCCCTCTTGGGTAATGCCTTATCGCATCTCCCGACCGCGACCTTGCTGCAGAGAAAAACACCCTCGTCTTGAAAATGCGCTGCTTGCTTTGCGGTGAGCGAAACTCGGGCATAGCTCGCTGTCAAAACCCCCTTTGCGGCTGTCATGCAACTGAATTGGATGGCCCAGATGCCAGACCTTGGAACCACCGCTGAGCGCATCACCACCAGCATGCAGTTGCAACGCTCATCCCCAATAGTGTAATGTAGGACGCCTTTAAATCTATTGGATGACGTTCGAGAATGGACAAGTCATTGTCCTGCAACGGTTAAGATCCGTTATGTGCAATGTTCTCTGTGCGGGTGCTGCTACTGATCGGTCACGATCGCGATTCGCCAGCGCCATCGTAGAGGCACCGTGTGAAACAACTTTTCTGGAATGTCACAAGCTCGTTCACTTGCTCGACACAAGCCATCCACTTATGAATAGTTCCATCGTAGCCACCGGCCAAGAATTTGATGTGGCCACCCTCGGCGTGTACTGGAGTGAGGCGACTCACGCCTCTCTTTTGCATATCTTGGTAGCGCGGCCCACCACTGCAGGGGCCATGCGACATTGATCATTTGCGGCCTTCCCTGCTCATGTGTCATCAAGACTCATCCCCGCTCGACAGACAGGAATCCGCATGCATACCTCTTGATACATGCCCTTGTCACACCCAAGAACAGCGGCATTACCAACCACGCAAATATCTACATGTTGAAAGACTCCGGGATCAGGAAGCGAATAGCCGGTTATACGGAACCTGCTGCATGATCAGTGGTTGGAAGATGACACACATACACAGTTGTGTTTCCTCTATGAAATGACAAACTCCTCCTATGGTGACTGCAACCGGAAGAAGTACAGCAGAATCTGGCATCAAGAGCCACCGAGCACGTCCATGATCGGTTTTGGGCAATGGCACTTTTTTGAGCTGCGGATCAGAAGCCCGACAATCCAATTCATCATCGTCCTCACTGCCCGTGATAGAAGGTGCGTCCTCGAGAAACTCATTTTCCCCCTGCTTATGTGATCCTTCCCGAGCAACAAGTATTCTTTCAGGTAGGACATCAAGCCCGGGACCGCCTCGCCGCTTCCTCCTTGCGAGTAACTTCCTAATCGGTTGTAGGGAAGGGGTGACACGGGCTTACGAGTCACACGAAGATTCTGCGGCGCTCGGCGTCATCAACCATGGAACGAGAGGGCTTCACGTCAGAGGACAGCAACGTGGCTGCCCCTTCTTCTGTCATCAATGCACGACTTCAAGATGAACCCAACGACGTCGTGTCACGGAAGTCATTCTCGAGCGAGTGATACGAGGGCTACGGGCTATTCTTTGCTTGGTAGTCTGAGCCAATCAAAGCGAACAACCCACATCCCAGTCCGGGCATTTGATTACATCCTAGGGTGGATCGGTAGCTCTCCTGGGCGAGAGAGATGAAACTTTGCTTATGTCCTGATCTGAATCGATGCCATCCATTGCAGTGGAAGCTACCCAGAGGCGAAGGCTTGTGTTTTGTACGCCAAGTGTCATTTCGAGTGTCGGTGAGAGAGACGTCAGTAGCCTTTTTGCAATCCAATGTTGTGGATCAAGCTCGGCTTGTATGAACACTGTTTGAAGCAATGAGGGGATCGGGGCAAGTCTTACCATCGCTGCTTTCCGATCGATCAGCGCGCATGCAACGAGAAGGCAGCGCGGGGAGGGCGTCGCCGACGGCACGGGCCATGACGCGACTCTAACAGGTCCTCCATGGAGGACGCACAGCCAAATGAGTTTCGCCTCGCCCGCAAGGGATCCACGTCCGTTCCTTGTGTGCGGCCCACTCGCCCAGCGCATAAGCGTCACTGGCAGCCATACCCACACGACTCGAGACCGTCCAAGAGGCCGAGATGGCAACCACACCCGACTCGCACACTCCCTCCGAGCATCCCGAACGACGGGACAGAGGAAGTAGTCGGGCACGAACTGGTACTGGTATCATTCCGTCTCCCGCCAGAGTGTCGCAAGGATAGACCCGGATCCTGCAACGCACGCAAGAAATGGATCGAGGACCTGCAACACCACCTACAGACCAATCGTTATCACTCTGTCTTGTCGTTCAAGTATTCGGACGACAAAACAAGAGTGCTGTTCACCTGTCGTACCCGGGAACCCACAGGAAGTCACACCAAAGGTTGTCTAACTGTCAGTTCGTGCTGCCCCCCACTGAACGCGTCTCGTTGGCTCAGACGACTTGGTGGCGGGATCGCACTCTCTAGATGCGGAAAACCTCAGCACCACACGACAGGGTGCAATGGCCTCATCTATAGCCAAAGTCCGTGCCAACCACAGTGACATTGCCCAGGTGATTCGAGTCTGGATCTTCGAGACCTGACTGAACTCGCTCTAGGGCAAAGAACCCTGTCCTAGTTACCCCAGACATGCAAACCCGCGAGGACTCGTCGAATTTGGAGACCGGCAACATGTGAACAATCAGCTCTCGTTCCCGTCTTCAGGCTCACCTGTCGAGAGCAACTCTGTCGAGTCACCCACCGCGGAAATAAGGTCCTACCCTTTGCAAACCGTTCACACCAAACCCTTTCGTCGCCATTCGCCCACATTGCCTACAATGCCCCCGACCACGGAAGAGTATTCCACTCGGTGGACGACATTCCGGTCCGGTTATGTGGATGTTTGTCTCCCACCTCTAAGTGGCGGCCCGGGGGTTTCATCTTTAGAGACAATCATACGCTCGGGACAAAGCACCAGTCAGACACTAACACCGGTCATGGGCCAGACAGAAAACATGCCCGTCGGCCACCACAGCAACATTGATTTGCACTCTGCCCTGCCAGAAACCCGTGCCAACGACCCAACTCCTGTGCATCTTGAGACAACTGGACCGTTTACTAACCAACTCTGCCAGCGCGATGTCCTTGAAGTGGTTCATTCAAGTCACATTCGCGACCTCCCGTCGCTCGAAGGCGAAGAGAGGTCACTTGCTTTGCGTCCTGACTATGCACCTCCTCGCAGTTTCACCTCAGCGTGTGGTGTTCTGTCCCTGCCGCTCGGCCCTCATGATAAACCCCGCCACCTATTGCACAGCGATGATTTCACTTACGTTGTCACTGCACATGGTACTATTGACAGAGTTAGCACAACAAGCGTGCTGAAATTGGATTGCAATATTCGATCGCCCTCTTCACCCCTTCAAGAATCCGTTGACGATGCATGCATGCAGTTCCACGAAGCAGAACCCATCATTATCTTGGGTCATGCACGAGAACAAAATCAGATCTCTTTGCTGAATATTGGACATGGCCAAGTCAACATCATGAATTGGTACCTCGTGCTCTTTGATGATTACTTTTTAGATTTACCGGTGCGCCACGCCTTGTCGTGATTGGAACACGACGAAGAAATCCGGTGTAAGTGCCGTGGCGTCGTTGATGTCACCCTTGAAGTTTGCGAGTGGAGGCTACGATCACCGCGTGCATATATGGGATATCGCGCAAGACGTCTCTGGGGCTTCGGCAGTTGAGCTAGCCATCAAACACGCCTCTGCCATACACTCCCTTCTGCCGATTCTGGATACCAGCCACAAACTTGTTTCCGTTGGGGCAGATCGTGATATTCCTATTTATGACATGTCTGCCGAACGTGTTATGCAAACTCTCAAGGTGTCTTGTGTGCCGTATCATGCACATCGAACTGACTCCATGTTTTGCACCTTGCTCGAGGTACTCTAGCCAGTTCCGGAGTGGCAATATCTGAACCTACGTGCCTCAGGTATCCCACCTGGAAACGCAGTTTGAAGTTCGTGACCACCGTACACCCAATCGGGCATCCGAAAGGTTCGGGTTTATCACCGAAGAGAGACGTGGGCGATTTGATAAAGGTTTGTCCAAGTCCCTCTACGAATAAGTTTGTCTAAGAATACAATCAGCGTACACGTGGTCTCACTTTGTTGCCTGTGGTGACAAGGATGGTATGGTACATCTTTGGGATTTTCGCAATGTCTCCAAGGAGACTGCTGTTGTCAGTAGTCCTTCCGAGTTTTGCGTCGAGTTGACCCGTTTCTCATTCGCATGCAGTGGCGGTGTTTCAACGATCCTGTTATACGTGTTGTACACTCCGGTCCCCGCTTGCTAGTGTGCTCAAGGAGGAACGAACTCGTGTACGTCGACTTTGAGGGTGGGTAGTAGAGCTCTGGGTCGTAGATAGTAGTGTCTTCGTCATAATTCCCAGAACGAGCGCTGGCTCTACCCAAGTACAGTACCTGCGGGCTAATCGTCCCACAAACACAAGCCTTGCTGAGTCTGATCCAGCGGCCAGACTAGGGTGTGCTGTTCCGTGCGTCATGCGTGGGACGGGTGTGGCCGTATGTGCCGGTGCCGGTGATCCTCGGGTCCGAATGATCGCAGCAGACCAAGGTCACACAACATCGTATCCTCACCTTTCCTCATGTCGACAGCGACAGAACGTGCGCGTCGAGATGAAGCAGTCAATCGGGCATACATGCTTCAGATAGTCGAGGGATCCAAGGTTCGTCCGGCGGTCCGGCCCTCAGTACTCAGTATCTACCGAGGAGACGCTGAAACGGTCCTACCAAGGCTGCAGCCAAGATGGGTGCATTCGGCCTCGGCGTCGTCACACTCGCTCACTACGCATCACCGACTTTCCGGTACGTGCCGTCGACGGTGTCGTTTATGGTCACGGTCTCACTCAACGTGCACTCCCATGTCTTTTGTCTGGCATGACAGACGCCAAACCCTTCCATTCAAGGCGTTTCTCGTCACCATCTGTGCGTCTCAGTGTGCGGTGGGCACTTTTTGTTGGATCGTTCTCATATTTGCCCTAGCTGCAACGGCGGGCTTGATCATCGGTGCAGACAATGCACTTTTATCCCACGAAGCCGAACTTCGCCAGTCTGAGAATGCAATTCGTAGGATCGCCGTCATGGAGCTTTCGCGTCAAGGCATGGTGCCCACGGAGACGGCGATCG
>JBBPKE010000235.1:0-16981 GCA_038089095.1 Tylopilus orsonianus | reverse complement strand
CAAATAAATTCATGGCTGGACTAACTATCAGAATTCTTAGATGGGCGCTCAAGTCCAACTGATAACGTTACTCTTCGCACTCGTCCTCTCGGGGTTAATTCGGAATTTCATCGATCGGTCAGCTTGCCTGTCACAAGTTCCAGAGTTCGGTGGATTGTTGTCTTATTAATCCACTACATGCTAGTCGATGCACTGTTGGCAATTAGCATTAATGCTGATACTACGGATCGAGGAGGTTCAGGACGTGCACGCCGTGTCAGGTCACGAATCAACTACTTGCACGCAGAAGGACACGGGGCTTTGCTGTGTGCCGTATTTAGCCCCTACGTGGCATTCAACCCGGTGGTGAAGACAAGATGTACTGGGCAACCGTTCCGAATAGAGTGTGTAATAGAACGCACTCTTAAATCCAGTCGGTACTTGATGCGTGCCAGCACTGTTTTCATCAATAATTCTGCCTAGAGTGCCCAGTAGGGAGAAGCTGCTGAAGAAAGCATCACGCCAATACGTGACAGCTGCAAGCCATTTAAACAGGTCCTACCGCTGGAAGACCAGCTCTGGAGACCCGAATCCTTTCGTGATTGCCAGGAGATGCGCCAGGAGTGGGCTAGTTGCAAAGAGCATTTATTTCTGGCCGTGAGCAAGTGACATTTATGGAATGGGACACGTGGGAAATTTCGACAAGTAGAGACGCGTCTGCTCATCATCGCCAACGACGACGACGATGGCAGCGACGAACGGGAACGGCACAGCGCCGCCCTTGACGACATCCGCATCGAACGGCCCCGACACCGCCGCCGATGCACCCCCGCCGTTCGACGCGGCGCTCTTCCGCTCGTATCTCCTCGCCCTCCTGCCCCCGGTGCTGGGCGCATACCCGGAAGAGCTCATCTCCCTCTTTGACGATGAATTCGAGGAGAAGGTGTCGCGGTTTGCTGCAGAGGGCGGCGGCGTCGTGTACGTCGTCAAGGTAAAGGAGGAATCCGAAGGTGAGGGAACAGGTCGGTTTTGCCACCGAACGCGAATCTGATGCACACCAGAGGACGCCCCTTCAAGATTCTACTATCAACTCACCCCTCAACTGACCTACTCCACGTCTAATGTTACCTCGCTCGCCCTCATCAAGCGCGGCCCGACACTAGATCCGCTCGCGCCCCTGGCTGCCCAGTTACACATACTAAACCTGTTTGGTGGCGAGGAGACGCCGTACGAGAGTCTGCACGCCGTGGTGAGCTGCGGTGTCAAGCCGTGGTTCGATGCGTTTGTTGGGGCTCGCGGGGCTGGCAAGGACACTGACAGCAAAATGGGTGAGCGGGCTCCCTCAGTGAATCAACTCGCGCCCGAATCATGCGTCTACAGGGATACCCATGACAAAAAAGAAGTTTGCGGAACTAGAGTTGTCCTTGTTGCACCTTCAGCAGAATGTCGAGATCCCGGAAACGCATCTCATTATTCATCCCGTCATACAGCGGGCCGTCGAACAAGTCTAGTAGTTTTCCCTGAATGTTTGGGATCACCACTGACACTAGTAAAGGCTCAGACGACGGGTCAAAGACCCAACATTTTGCATATACCTGCAAAGTTGCTCAACGATAGCGCTTTCCTTAATACCCTACACGGGCACGTGAATTCATGGATCAAGTCAATACAAGCAGTCACCAAACTCACCCGTGATGTGTCTTCTGGCACTGCATCGCAGGAAATCAATTTCTGGCTGAGTTTGGAGAGAGCTCTAGAGGGGATCGAGGCCCAACTACGAACCGAGGAAGTGAATATGGTTATGGAGTGTCTAAGAAATGCCAAACGGTTCCATGCGACGGTCAGTTTCATCGCAGACACTGGCCTGAGTAGCTCTACGGATCTTGGTGGGTATTTAGCATATTCTTTCGTCGAGCAAACACTTGACTGAAAATAAATCAGTCCACAAGTACAATCAGTTGATGAAGGACTTTCCTTTGAATGAACTTCTCTCTGCTACGGATCTCGACAAGATTCAGGAGTCACTGATACTGATCTTTGGACACATCAATCGCAAACTAAAGCTCTCTCCTTATCCCATCCGTCGTGCCCTACCTCTTGTAGAGGCCATATCTCGTGACTTCAATGACCAATTACTTCGAGTACTCACATCACATAGGCTGCCTTATACGCCATACGAGACGTTCGATCGATTATTGTCCCAAACGATGAGCATATTTCGTACATGGGACGATCTTATCAAGGAATTTACAAACGTTGCCCGCGAGGTCACAAGGAGACGGTCAGAAAAGTTCATCCCGATCAAGGTGGTTCCCGCGCACGCCAAATTGCAGGAACGGACGAGGTATCTTAAGGATTGGAGAAAACAGCACGAGCAGCTTGCCGTGATGACGGGCCCGACAAAGGGGTTGGGAAGTATGGCGAAAGAGGTAGGGGGAATGGATATGGAAGAGGAAGTCAAGGAAGCCTATGAAGTGGTCAAGAGGATCGATGTTCTCGACGTTTCTATCGGTGAGCTCTCACTTGGTGTGCTTGACTCGAGCGTGTGGCGTTGATCCATCGTTGCAGAGGGCACTGAGATTTGGGTGGCTGCTGAGAATGCATACAATGAACGGGTGGCGAGAGTGGAGAATCAAATTATTGCAAGGCTACGCGATAGGCTAGGCACTGCACGTAACGCGAACGAGATGTTCAGAGTGTTCTCCAAATTTAATGCTTTATTCGTTCGACCCAAGGTAGGTACCGATGCCTCATATCTATGAGTATCCTGCTAAGATAATCCCTGCTCCCCAGATCCGAGGTGCAATCCAAGAGTATCAGACACAGCTCATTGACTCTGTTAAAGAAGACATAAAACGTCTACACGACAAGGTGAACACCAGATTTCTAGGTTTACAGACATGCCACTGACTGCTTTTTCAGTTTAAAACTCAGTACCGGTTTTCGGAGGCGTATCACATGTCTCAGATGCGTGACCTCCCACCAATAGCGGGCGCTATCATCTGGGCTCGACAAATTGAACGACAATTGTTGACCTACATGAAACGCGTCGAGGACGTCCTTGGAAAGGGATGGGAACTGTATGCTGAAGGTCAAAAGCTGCAATCTGAATCGACTGCTTTCCGCAAGAAACTGGACACGCGACCCGTGTTCGAAGCCTGGCTGCACGATATCAACCGACGTGACATGGCCGTCAATGGACGCCTGTTCGAAATTGTTCGCTTGCGTGGTGGAGGATTTCAACTTGCTGTCAACTTCGATCCACAAACGATCACCCTGTTCAAAGAGGTCCGAAATTTACTTTGGCTCAACTTCCAAGTGCCCCATATGATTACAAATATGGCCAAGGATGCCAAGAGGGTGTATCCACATGCTGTCTCTCTGATGGAAACTGTGAGGACGTATGGACAAACCCTGGATTTGGTGGAGCATAATCAAGGGATCGAATGGCTTGTTGCGGAGTACCGGAATGAAGCACAGAGGATGGTTGCCAAAGGTACGTCCGTTGTTCCGTCGCTCTTGCGCATCACCGAGATTGGTGCTGGTTAGGCATGAGCATTCGGTGGGACTATTTCGTGAATCAATACGATACGGCTCGATTTGTGTCCGGCGCCGACGGACGGGACAATCGACACATTCAATTCGTACGCGAATTTGCAAGCATAGTGTCGGTATTGCAAGACAAGACGAATAATGTCATCGATTTGTACCGGGATATCCTTCGAGCCGTGGAGGACTTGGCGACATGTTCGTATACCCACGAAGCATTCATTGAACTATTGAGCAAGATCCAGGGTGCTGTGCGCGTTAATGTTGCTGTCAGAATGCATCGTACTGACTTGCCTTTGTGTTAGATCGACCGTTTGAACCTGGAAGGGTATGCCAATTTGGAACATTGGGTGGCGGAACTGGACAAGCGGATAGAGGGCATACTATTGCAACGTCTGACGCACATCATCCAGGTGTGGTGTTCTGAATTTGATCGGACGGACGATGGGGATACGCGTCGTGACGTACGCGATGCCACCAACAAACGACGCGCCGGCAAGGGGGCTCGAGAAGAAAAGGTGAAAGATCATTGCACGCTTCTGCCAGGAGTGTCAGATCTGACGACGGCTTAGCAGATGCTAGAAGGTAGTATGTCGGTAAAACCGATTGTTCACGAGATCCGGATACAGAATCAAGTCATTTTTCTGGATCCTCCGATAGAGTATGCACGTTCAACGTGGATCAAACAGTTGCATGACTGGCTCGGTAAGCGGCTACCTGTGTCGTGGTAGTGAATGCTCATTTTACATCCACACAACCTAAAGGCGTTGTCTGTCGGTTACGCCGCATTCAAAGCTCAAGATATGAGATTGGATTGCAGATGCAACGCAATCTGACATCGGAAACGACATATACCTCACTCGTGGGTTTAATACATCTGATTTGCGTCCCTCACTGAAACGTGTACGTAGTTCACACACTTGGCCAGTGACACGTTGGAGCGACCGTTTGGCCTCATTGAGCTCAAGGTGCAGCAACTCAAGGACTATGTGGCCAAGTGGCTCCAATTCCAGTCCTTGTGGGACCTCGAAGCTGAATATGTTTTTGCGCGTCTCGGGGATTCGCTCGCGCATTGGCAACAATTATTGACGGAGATCAAGAAAGCCCGATTGACCTTTGATACGTCAGCGACGAGCAAGAGTTTTGGTGTGGCAGTGGTGGACTACGAGCAAGTGCAAGCACGGGTGAACGCCAAGTACGACGCATGGCAAAAGGAGATTTTGGCGCGATTCGGGACCAAGTTGGGGAACGCGATCAAGGAGATGCATGCGGCGATTCTCAAGGCGAGGAACGAGCTCGAGCATCAATCGATCGAGGGGTTGGTTGGGGGTGCGAGGCGGTTCTGAGGCACCTGGCCTCGCGGTGTGGACGATGTTATCTTACATTGTGTAGCCTTTTTTTTTTTTCTTTTTCCTTTGCTTGTATACCCTGCTCTGGATCTGGATCTAGGCTGCACCTGCATCTCTGGTTCGTTGCTCTCTCTCCATCTTTTTTTTTTTGCCTATGGTTTTTCCGACTGTCGTTTTCCCGTTCTGGCATGCCTTTTTGTCCGTCTACTCAATGTCTACTGTATCGGCTACGTATAGGATACTCGATGTAATCGTGGAACGCGACGAGCTATTGTCACGTCCGGTTTAAGCAAAGAGGGTACATGTTTGATTCCGCGGTGATTTCTCCTAGAGGGGTAACTACGCCATGAAAGTGATGATGCCGTGTTTCCTATGAGCGTGGGCCAGGTTTAATAAGTACCACAATGAACGTCGACGCTGGCTTTTATGGGGTACAATGATTCGGATCCCCTGACGGAGCAGACAGGCCCGACAAAGGTCACGACTTGAGGCTTGAAGGATGACAATGATGACATCAAGCCGAAACACTGTCGTCGGTCCACTGGCACGCCCGAACCGGCTCTGTGACGTGCGGACCCACCAATAACAGATATGATTTGCTAGTGCCGAGCGGGCGGCGGTTCGAAATTTCGAGCCATGCCACTCATGAAACGGTACCCAAAGAAGACAACGTGGGTCGTGAACTTCCAAGCGTCCAGGTTGACATGTACCCGGCTTCCGGTAGCATACACCAGAGCAATCGTGTGGAACCCCCCCAAAAAAATGACCAGCGTCGAATGTCGTGTACTTGCATGTCTTACACCTCTGATAATCCGGAACGATAGGAACGGTATGTAAAGACGACGGAACGCAATAAGAAGGGTTGGGTGTGTGTCGGACTCCATGGGCGCGCGAAGCAGGTTCAAGTTGGGTCGCTGTGGATTAATAAAGATGCTCTCGGGCACCCATGGTCTTGGTTGTTGGATCGATCGGACGACTTTCCCAACCCCGAAAGAGCCTGATCTGTTTGTAGGGATGGGGAATGAACACACCCACAAAGGCTCTCGTGACCGGAGGGAAGTAGTTGCATGGGGCCGCTTAAGAGACGACTCGGAAGAGGGCTTTGGACATGATGTGTTTCGGTCGACGCTCGAGCTGCTGCACTCGTGCGCTAAGCACATCCGGCGTCTCCCGGTGCAGTGGTGTCAGCCTCAAATATACCCTGGCATGGGTTGACAGGATGTTCGCGGTCTCTGGTTGCCTACTACTATCCGGATCCTCGATTTGTCGAAGGTTTGTTCGCGTCTTGCCACGGATACACAACGATATGTTTTGAAACTAGCCACCTAAAAATTCCGTTGACACTCGTTGTTCGGGAGCCCGTTTGTGTGTTAGCGATGCTTCGGTAGTCTAGCGGCTTGACGAAAAGGCCCGTAAACCACTATTTCACAGCGCCGCTGCCAGGTCAGAATGGGAGCTACTATGGCTTTCAAACAAGGTGACTGACAGGAGAAACCCTTGGTACATTTTCGTGACATTGGCCACTCGTTTCGCCGACTGCCCGCGTCAGGTTGCGACGCTTACAAATTTATGATCACTGAACACGCGGCAGAAACTTCAAAAATGATTATTATAATAATGAGCTTCCGTACTAATGGGAGCCGCGTTACGTGACGATTCTCCGTCATCACTCAATTTTGCTTCCAGTGACCTCGTTCAAGTTCGTAGTGCTCTAGGTTGTGCTATATATACTGTATATGTCTGTGGGCGATACAAGTATTGAATATAAAATTCTGTGTTATGAAACTGATGGTGTCGTTGGGTTGCCAAAGGTACCTATACTGTTTGTGTTCTTCTCCGATCACCAGAATAAGGTGCGAACACCGGCAAGGCTCACGCTCTAGTAACCTAAACTCGGCTCAGCGATTCGCTAAGGATTTCAGCAGCATGACAGAGCAATACTTTGCGTAACGCATATCTATAAGTAAGAGTACCGTCATAATTTTCGAAAAATATCGCTGTTGGGTTAACTGATAAACCTTATGACATGTACTAGCACGGTTCTATTATGGGCTCCCTGTGGCGCGTAGTCGCGTGAAATGAACTGCTTAGGCCTGTTCAAACTCGAAAGTTAGGCACTTTACTGCATGCGCAAGACTATACCGAGACCCAGAGGGGCTCTTTTAGCCTCACGACCATGATAAACGTAAGCGGGAATTTTACCGTACAAATGACCTACTTCGGTCCTTCAAGTATATTTAAACGGTACTGGAATACGGCATCAACAGTTGTACGCTCCCCCGCTTCCCCGTCTCTCTCGTGTAGAATTGACCTTTTTGCTATGCGCCTCGCTTTACTGACGTCCGTCGTTGCGCTGGCTGTCCTGGCTGCAGCAGCCCCGGAACGAGTTGCGCAGGGAATAGCCATCCCCATCACCAAGCGTACTAGCTCGGCGGGGACTGATCAGAGTGTAAACTTTGAGGAGCTCAACTCTCAGCTTGCCTCAGTCACAGCGTACGTCGCATTCTTTCTCCATTTTGCCTCAGCTGGGACATCAGTATATAGTAAGATCCTTCGTGGTTTTGAGAATTTCGAGAAGAATACAGGTGCCCCCCACCCTGCTGCTTTGAGGGGAATACAGAAGCGGGGTACAGGTGCTCAGCCCTTGATCAACTATCGAAGCAAACTGTGGTATGGTAACATCACAGTGGGTACTCCTGGCCAGAACTTCTCTAGTGAGAGTCCCTGCACAGTTGGTGAACGCATGATTTATAACGTCTCTTAGTGAACTTCGATACAGGCTTGAGGCATGTTTTTGCGCCACAGCGTCGGTGCACATGTTTAATCAGACCTCAGTGATATTCTGTTAGGAGGGCCCCAGTGTGGCGCCAATTGTGGACCCCACATATATGATCCCAGCAAATCCTCCACTTATCAGAGCTTGGGTCGGACTTACAATTATTCTGAAGATGGAATTACTTGCAAGGGCGATCTGGTTAGCGATGTGGTTACGATTGCGGGACTCACGGTATCCTTGGTCTTTGTTTTGGACATTGCTGTGTCTGACGATGGGTGCAGGCGACAAACCAAACCATTGGAGTTACCACTTATAACGATGCAAGCGCTGCAGACATCGGATATCCTGTAGACAGTGTATTGGGAATGGCCTTCCGGTCAGGCTCTGCGTTTAACGCCACCCCCGTATTTCAGACTCTCGTCTCCGAGGGTAAGGTTTCTGCACCAGCGTTTTCGTTCAAACTCGGACCTACTGGCCAATCGGAGCTGTTTCTTGGCGGTGTGAACCCGGCCTTGTACACCGGTGAGTTCACTTACGTCCCGGTCATCGCAGGGGTGAGTTGTACATTGTACACATCCTCCGTCCTACTGATATCACGGTTCAGGGTGGCTGGGAAGTCACTATGGATGGCATTGAGAGTAACGGGACGAGGCTGCTGAGCAAGATGTATACCAGCATCCAAACCGGGTTTGATCGCATTGCTGGCACATCCTCAGATGTCGAACAACTTCACCGTGCACTTAATGGTACTAGTGTAGGCAATGGGTGGTACACCTGTGAGCATACCGTCAGTTCATCTCCGTCGCCATCACCTCATGAGACATACAGTCCCATGCAACTCCTTCCCTTCCATTAGTCTTATTTTTGGAGGCACGTCATTCCCAATCTCCTTAGATAGTCTCAACATTGGCCCCGCATCCCCTGGTTCCACCGACTGTGTAAGCGCTATCATTGGATATGACATCCGTAAGTGCCACCCATCACATCCCTTATGATACTACATACTGAGGTTGTGCTAATTGCTCTTTTTTTTTTATTCATTTCACCCAAAAAGCGATATGGGTTGTCGGCGACACTTTCTTCCAAAACGTCTACACGACGTTTGATGTCGAGAAGATGCACGTCGGATTTGCTCAGCTTGCGGACCAGATCTAGTAAAATTGACTTTGTCTGACACTGGCTGTTGACATTGATGTGACCATGATTCATGTTCAATGCAGTTGTACAGGTTTTACTGGCTGTAACTAGATCGAGCAAAATCCAATCATAATTGATAATCAGGGTGTCATATTCCTTGCATAGTCGGTAATGGGATTCGAAAGATTCCTGCTCCATCTGCTGATGCGGGAGCACGTCCCAAGTAAGCGATTGCATGTGCAGTGGGAACGAAAATGAATGCAATCTCACGGGATTCACAACGGGCGTTCGGCGAAAGGCGCTCGTCAGACATTCGACAGGAGTTAAGGTCGTTTGGCGAATACTTCGGTTTCCACAGTCCCCCTATCTAGCGCACCAGGCGTCCTCGGCACAGTGGTCACTAAATTGTATGCTGATGCATCCACACTGCTTCCCTGAACGACATAGCAGAGAGGATATACCGTCATCATTAGACCTATTCGGTCTCATCAATGTGTGGCAGTTGGAGATCAAGCCATGGTAGATTTCAAATTGTCTTGAACAACGTGATCGTCTCTGGGTCAGGGCTTGAACCCCCCGCCATCCAAGCTTACGATCACCGACTGACCAAAATCACTCATGAGAAGCAAACTTAGGCTTGGCAGTAGGGACTGTATGACAACACTGAAATTATAGTAACCCCCCTATTCGCATTGGAATGTACTCAGGAAGAGGAGAGGAACTGCTGTGCAGCGGTTTCTTAAGTGTACGGAGTGAAATGTTTGGGCTGGGACATGAGTCGGTGACGAGATCTCAGCCGCCTGAAAGCACCATAGAACCTCACATTGTTTGACAGGTTTACCCTAAAGGCGCGACAGGATCACAGCTGGAACCTCATGATTTTTTTTTTTTCGTTCCAGTGCAGCCGATGCACACGATGAACTCGGGTTACATCTCAAACTTGTATCAGGAGCACGTCGGCACGTGAGACTAGTATCAAACTATGGCCTGATAATTATCACAACTTACAACGTCCCTATGCAGGCACTCAATTGGTGTCCCCCAGTAAGGTATTCGTCTTACCTTTCATTTCCCTATCTCCCGAATTCGTCGCGATCACGGAGCTCTTCTTCCAAACTGATAGTAAATGGCAATGAATGTGCAGAACATGTGAACAAGCGAGCAGACCTGACTCGGCAGGGTCGATGGCGTTGATCAATGCGGAGGAGCCCGACGTCGACATGCGTTAAACACATTCCCACGTCTCACTTATTCCACTTTTGGAGCCGCGGAGCTCTAAAAAGCATTCTAGGCTTACATGTACTCGCCGTATTCTTCATTTTGATGCAACGCGCTGGAGCTGATCTATGCATCCTGCGTAGGATCGGCTCATAAATGTGCTAGGCTTTCCATGTTTTGATGAAATCTCACCCGTGACTCTGCAGCGAAAGCCAGATTGCATCGGAATTTGTTTTAGGTTGCGCTAGAAAGACCTCGAGACACGTTCATGATCCTATGTGAGTTGAGCAGGAGTAAAGACTCATTCGTCCACCTCTCACCGTGCCTAGTGTACCTCGAACGACATTAAACTCAAAGAGTAGATCTGCAATTTTCACTCCCGCCTTCTCCACCTCCTAACGACGATCCGTGGCTTTGTCGCAAGAACATAAGACACGTGAGGACAGTCGATCATCGTAGCAATGCGAGGGACGTTTTCAGCCTTCTGGTGGGGCATCGACGGGTCATGGTTGTCATATTCTGACGTGGTTCTCTTTGTTGCTATCAGGCCCTCAGGTTTCCAGTCGCCAAGACACAGGAGATATATATTCCAGTACACTGACAATCTGAACTTCCCCTTCCGATCGGCTTGGCCTCATGACCCCCATTACACCAACCTCGCAGTGTGAGCAGGTCCATAATTTAACTTTGGATGGGTAGGTCATGGGTCTGGTCGACATGCGGGCTTCACATTGTACCTTGCCAAGTCTCTGGTGAGGTAATATACGCATCTTCCATCACTGATGGGTCATGGCAGCTACTGTTTTCGGTGCGTCTTCTGTCGAACCAACTCAAACATCTGTCAAGTAGACACTGCAAACCCTGTTAACGACCCTTCTATGAGCACTGATTTAGTAGCTTGGTGCTAAGAGAAGGGCGTTATCTCAGGGCTACCAGAGTTTGGCCAACTTTCACTGATAGATAAGCATGGGTGCGCTGTCTGAGGCTACGCGGACCCCAGGTGTATCCTGCAGTACGAAAAAATCGAGTGAAATCAGTTATTTTTCGCATCATACCTGGAGGGATATAAAAGGTGGGTCGTCAAGTTGTGCACTCATACAATTTTGCTTTCCTGCCGTATCTTCTAGCTAATCAATATGCTCTTCACCCTATTACCCATCATTATGCTAGCTGTCTTGACTAGAGCAGCCTCGCAGCCTGTGAGGAGGGGAGTTGGTATATCCATCCCCGTCACTAGGCGCTCGGGGTTTGTGAATCCCGATAAGAGCGTTAACATCGAAGTGCTCAACGCTCAGGTTGCGTCGACCAAGGCGTTCGTCGTATTTTCCCTTGGCTTGGCATAAACTCAGGTGTCTGCAGAAAAATCCTCCGTGGTTTCGAGAACTTCGAAAAGAATACGGGTACCCCTCACCCTGCTGCTCTGAAGGCGTTCCAGAAGCGGGCCACAGGTGCCGATCCCTTGACTAGTGATAACAGCCTGCTGTGGTATGGTGCTATCTCTGTTGGTACCCCTCCCACCGACTTCACTGGTGAGTCCTCGTACCTCACCGACTGATACATAATTTATTGTATGATACAGTGGACTTCGACACTGGCTCGAGGCATGTTTTCGTATTTCAGCACCAATCAACCTGCTAATCATATTTCAGTGATCTCTTCTTACCAGGGTCTAATTGTACTTCTAACTGTGACGGTCATATTATCTATGATCCCAGTGTTTCCTCCACTTCCCGGTATTTAGGCCAGAATTTTACCCTTCAATATGGGGACAATACTACTGTCTCCGGTAAACAGTACACTGATACGGTGATCGTTGCTGGGCTGACCGTATGTTCTGTTTTCGTTCTCAACGTAATGGCATCTGATGGCGAAGCAGGCATCACAACAAACTCTCGGGGCTGCCACAGAATACTCTTCTGGCTATGCAGTAGATCAGTTTCCTCCGGATGGTTTGATGGGAATGGCCTTCCAGAGTATCTCTAAATACAAGGCTTCCCCCGTATTTCAGACTCTCATCAACCAAAGTCAAACAGATGAGCCTGTGTTTTCATTCAAACTTGCAGCCACAGGATCGGAATTGTATCTTGGTGGTGCGAATTCAGCGTTGTATACGGGGAGCTTCAGCTACACCCCTGTTACTGTGCCAGTAAGTTACTAGTTGGGCATGGTCTTGACAACCCCTGATGTGTCTCTAGGGTTACTGGGAAGTCTCAATGGATAACATCAAGAGTGGCGGACAGACGATTATGAGCAACGTTGACTCCATAATCGACACCGGCACCACCCTCATCGTTGCGCCACCCTCACAAGCCACAAAGTTCTACAATGCACTTGGTGGTACCAATGCATCAAGCACGGTGGGACCAGGCTACTACACCTGTATGTATGCAATCGCTCCCCCTCTTTCATCTCGTTGACAAGGCATGGTCTGTAGTCCCATGCAGTTCCTTCCCTTCCGTGAGCTTCACCTTTGGAAATACATCATTTTCCATTTCCGAGGCCACCCTCAACTTGGGGGCTGTGCCTACTAATTCCAGTGAATGTATTAGCGGTATTATTGGCCAGGATCTCGGTGCTTGTGAGTTGTCTCCATTTGTACCGCATGCTCGCGCTGATAGTTTGCTTTTTGTGCATGTTCACATAGCATTCTGGGTCGTCGGGGATGTGTTTCTTCAAAACGTCTACACGACGTTCGATGTTGGAAATTCGCGGGTTGGATTCGCTCAGCTGGCTTAAGAGTTCCCTGTAGTATTTGCTTTGTTGGAAACTGGGTGATGTCCCTTTATGTACGATTCATGTTTCGTCCTTGATGTTTGTATGATACAAGTGTTTGGATATAGGATGTTCGGTTGGGTCACATGGGGAGATGAGTGACAGCCCGATTGTACTTGCATCAACCGTCTATTCAACGACTCCATTCCCAAATGAACCCGAAAAGTTACTTCCGTCCATCTAGCTCGGCCAAATTTTCACGAGTAAGTGTCTTTGGACGAGAACTGATATCTGGCGAAAACTGCACCTTATCGACTCACATTTACAGGGAAGAAGGAACACAATCAAAGTTGATCAATTATACCTCTTTGCAGGGAACCGCGTAACCTATATTCCCGACCAAAGAAATTAACAGCGTTGTCAAATCGAAGGTGGGCAGCGGATGAGGTATATTTATAGCTGCAGCAGGGGCCTGTGATCCACGGCTGAATGATGGGGCGGATGGATAGAGACGAGTACGATGTTTAGAATACAACTTACGGGTAGAACTGAAAACCACTTTTGGAGTCTATTTCGTCTTACTAGTGAGGTTGACAGCCGTGCTAATGGACCGGATCGAACTTGGGGGGCCAGCACTGTTGTCGATTGTAGGACCTCTGATATTGATTTGTTAGGCAAGACAACACACGGAAAGAGGGATGAGGGGCGACATGAGCTAATAGGTGGATCGTTCCATAATTACTACTTCAACTCACCCTGGAATCAACCACGCCGACGCCCGTCACACCGTCCCGTAGTAAACTGCCGAAGTTGTTTATTCGCAGACCGCCGTTGTCGACGCGCCCTTCGTATGAGGGTGCACAGACGCCGACGCCCAATGCACTCGATCTATCCCTACCGTCCTTCTTGATTTCCCCACCTCCGTCATCCGGGAACGTGTCTCCTGCACCCTCACCCATCTGCCCACACTTTGGTCATCATCGTCGCTCAGCGAGTGCTGGATCCATCCCCAAGATAAGCACGACCTCCAAGAAAGGATTTAAGCGGTCCTACGCCACGTGCAATTGCGCTGATTATAACTTTTCTGCCGCCAACGACATCGTTGGAATTGTCATGCTCGAAATTCAAGGCGCAAAGGACCTCCCGAGACTTAAGGACAGTGGGTGGCGGCCATTTGCATCGTGGCAAGGGACGTTGACGACGCATGTGACTTGTTTCAGTGACGCCCACCGGCTTTGACATGGACCCGTTTGTCGTCATCTCGTTCAGCAGAAAGGTGTTCCGTACACGTGTGATCCGGCATTCCCTGAACCCTACCTAGGATGAGAAGCTCCTTTTCCACGTGCGCCGTTATGAGACGGCGTTCAAGGTCCAGCTGACGGTGCTCGATTGGGACAAACCGTCTTTGAACGATCACGTTGGCGATGCCTGGTTTGATGTCTCCGAGCTTGTTATCGATGCGCCACAGCCGGATCCCAGGACAGGGTTGTACGGCGAAGACGATGATGGCAGCCATCCCATGAAGGAATTTAATCTACGTCTGATGACGGCCAAGGAGATGTCTTGGGAAGCGAAACACAACCCGATGCTTCATTTCAGGTGAGCGCTATCTCTGGTGTAGATGCCGGAACTGGTGACCCGAAAGAGCTAAGTTTCAGCCGTACGATGCGCTTCGTCAGCGGTTCTGGGCTCAGTATCTCAAGAAGTATGATACGAATGATACACATGCCATCTCACATTTAGAAATCACCTCCATGCTAGATTCGCTTGGATCCACGCTTTCGACGCAAACAATTGACTCGTTCTTTTATCGATACGGAAAGAAGCCGGCGGAAGACGAACTCACTATACCCGAAGCCGTCATGTGTCTCGAAAACGAGCTCTGTCGACCGCGAAGTGAAATGAAAAGATTGAACACGGAGGACAGCTTTGACAGCGGCTCGTCGCCCACACAAGGGGACGGTGTCGAGGGTCACGGTCCAGGCAAGCTCTTCCTGGAGGTTTTGGACTTTAGTGGACCCCCTCTGAGCATCATGCTGTCCGACGAGTCGCCGACGGAGAATAATGGGCAGATGCACCTCGGACCACTGGAACCCTACCTGGCGGAATGTCAGGAAATTTTATCTCCCGGCGTACACACTACCCCTATTACAAATCCGAGCATCGCCTTTCGCATCTCCGGTAAAGTCTTTCCGTCCCGGACTGACGTCAGAAGGTTCTTTGTCATGCCGAGGGAAATAACGTTAACCATCGAGTATCGTCTAGTAGCATCGATTGCTGTACTGCCTCAAAGATTAAGTGGTATATAATACATCGCTGTCTAACATGTATTTTCCTTAGTTTCGATATTATCATTCATTCTCTGCCAAGCAGGTTCCCTGGAGTGTGTCTTGTCTAAGTCGCACCTGACACGGAACCAAGCGATCGTCCGTTTGTGCGTGTGGCAGAGCCTCTCCCGGCATCATGTACGACCTCATTCATGCCCCCCTCGTCCCGCAAGTTTAGCTATGCGTCGTCCGACTCGGAAGATGTTCCTGCTGGCGGGAGTCTATTTGGCTCGTCTGCCAACGAGGACCACCACTTTGAGCGGGTGATCAACATCAAGGAATGTCCACTGTGTCGTCGACCGCGATTCAACTCCAAGGCGGAAATGGGCATTGTGACACATCTGGCGATCTGTGCGAGTCAGGACTGGGCCAAGGTGGATCGGATCGTCGTGAGCAATTTCGTCACGCCCCGTCAAGCGCAGCGGAAATGGTATAGCAAAGTGATCACCAAGGTGTCCAGTGGGAACTATAAGCTCGGCGCGGTAGGTTGAATGACCCGTTGGTGGCAAGTGAGCTGATTGGTGCTAGAACTCAGCGAACATTATCGTGCAGAATCGGGTGACGGGGCAGCTGGAGGAAGAAAAGATGCAAGTGTATGTCCGACTGGGCATTCAGTTGTTGTACAAGGTTTGTCTACCATATGTTGTCCCAGCCGTGGTGGGGGTGATGACGATTGATGCACGGCGGTTTTCAGGGTGCGCGAGGCCGGATGGAAGGGTGTACGAGGTGAGTGGCACCTTGGAGTTTATGTTGCGTATTGAGACTGAGGATTTGTAGCACGCCGGTTGTTGAAGTCGTTGTCAATCAAGCAGGGGATCAAGTACGATTCACCAGAATCGACGCGCAATATTCAGGCCTTTATTGATTTTTTCAACCTCAACGAAGACGAGTTTTTGTGTCCCGTCCATTCGTTTAGTACGTCGTATCTTCGTCTCTATCATAGCGACCTGTACTAATAGTGATTAGAAACGTTCAACCAATTTTTTTATCGGTGAGTCGGCGTGTTGATGTTCGTTCTTGTTTCGAACATTGATCATGCTTTCGGAATTGCAGCCAACTGAAACTGGGCGCTCGACCGATTGACCCACCTGACGATCCAACCCGTCTCGTCAGTGCTGCCGATTGTCGCCTCATGGTGTTCGAGACCGTTTCGGACGCGACACGGCTCTGGATCAAAGGACGTGATTTCACGGTCGGCTGTTTGCTTGGGGAGGCATACCGCGAGGATGCAGAACGCTATGTGGGCGGGGCGTTAGCGATCTTCCGGCTGGCGCCACAGGATTATCATCGATTCCATGTGCCAGTGGACGGGGTGGTTGGACGGATGGCGGACATTGCAGGAGAGTATTATACGGTCAATGTGGGTTGTCGGCGGAGTGTCGAGGTTTAGTAGGCTGACCTCGTGCACAGCCCCAGGCAATTCGGAGTGCGTTGGACGTCTATGGGGAGAACGTGCGCAAGATCGTACCGATTGAGAATGCGCAGTTTGGACGCGTGATGGCGGTGTGCGTCGGTGCGATGATGGTGGGGAGCATTCGGACGACAGTGTGCGAGGGGCAGTCTGTCGTGCGCGGTCAGGAGCTGGGGTATTTCGCGTTTCGGGGGTCGAAGATCGTGGTGCTGTTCGAGAAGGGGGCAGTAGAGTGGGACGAGGATTTGGTGGTGAATGGGCGTGTGGCGCTGGAGACGCTGGTGCGTGTAGGGATGGGGATCGGACGGTGTCGGCGGCTGTGTGGGCAGGTGCACCGGCCGTGACGTTGGCTGAGTCGGACCGCGAGGATGATCATACTGTTGTGCTAATCGAGATAGACTAGAGTTAGAGTACATGGCTTGCTTATTATCATGGCGTATGTCATAGGGGCTGTGGTGGTGGCGATACGATACACATGTACAGCATCGCCTTGCCCAAACCCTTTTTATCGCTGCGATCATCT
>JBBPKE010000233.1:0-28284 GCA_038089095.1 Tylopilus orsonianus | reverse complement strand
AGCAAGAGAGAAAGGAAAAAGAGAAAAGAGGGAGGGGGGGGGGGGGGGGGGGGGGGGGGGGGGGGGGGGGGGGGGGGGGGGGTGAAACACTTGCACAGGGATTCCCTATGCGCAGCACTTGAGTCTGTGTTCTTTTTTTTTTTGGGCTCGTTAGACGCGATCGCCAAACGGACTAGTGCTGGGCTGTGTCTGGGTGGGCCCCACTTCTGCGCATAGCATAGCATACGGCAAGGATAGACTAAATGCCGATTCCGACGTCTTCGTCCGCGTCATCGATGGGAATACGCGACCTTTTCCATTTGATTTCATTGGACGAAGACCCATCCGCGACAGTTGATGGGAATGATAACAGTGAGATAGAATCGTGGAGTGGAGCGCGCGCAGCAGTCATGGCAAGACGACCTCGCCTCGCGGACCATATGCCGAGAAAACGTGGATCCACATTCATATTTGCATCTGGAAGCACAGGAGCGAGGGAGAAGAAGAATTCAATCGCTCAAGGTTGACGTTGGAGAGTTTAATATCAGTTATGTCACTGCCAGCATCACCTTGGTATCCACCTCCAAACCGCGAAGGGCCATTTCAATGATGACACCATCCCCCAGAAAATTTTCTGCATTCTTCCCTGCAGAAATGAGGTAGAGGGAGGAGGACGTATAGGATGACGTGAGTGTGAATTGCATGGTACATGGGCAAGCAGAGTGTCAAATAGCACAGGACCCTGCCAGTGGGGTCGATCAGCACCCTCAACGCACACAACCTACTTCCACGAATAGCACTTAACAGCTTGCTCTCCGATCTCCCCCCTCTGGTTCGTCTGGCCCCTGTAATAGCTGCATGGGATCGGCGAATGCCCCGGTCATATCCCGTCATTCTGGTCTCGAGGTGCTACTTTGGTCATAGATACATTCCTGTGGCCTGGCGACCCGCTCCACTCACTTCCACAATATGAATCAGCAAAATCACAGAACCGGGGAAACGCTCCGAAAGCAACGCCTTTCGCGTCTACCGACCACATAATCCGCAGCGTGATAATTATGCCTTGGTATATGGAAAGGGGAAGAGGTGGAAATGCAAGCCTCAAGGCCAGCAGGACCCTCACCGCAACGACCTTGTTGCGCCCACACATCGCCAATCCGTGTCCGACGCGTGATCCTGAAACGTGTCATCCCCCTTTAGTCAGATTCAACAACGATACGAACAGGTTTGATTTGACTGCTGAGCTTGGCAAGGGTGGTCCATTGTCAAATGATGTGATGTCCTCGGATAGCGATAATAGTAGTAGAGCGATGATTTCTTGCAAAAAAGTTGATGAGCATCGGATCTGCCACCTGCCTCGCTGATAACACCGTTAGGAAACGTTGAACGTTGATTCATAGTTTCCCATTTGATTTCGTCTGTGACAGGTACGTGACCTCTTACGCTAACAGATGATCTCGTTGCCATTCTGGTGAAGGCAATGCCTGGTCTAGCATGTAGAACGAGCTCGAGACCAGCGGACCATGAAAACGATAAATGTCAGTTATGTTTTCCCGTTTCTTTCTGCTAACTCATTCAAAGTTTGCTCTGCGACGTAATCACCTCCACACTCTGTATAGTTAGTCAATCGGGTCGAAACCGGACCGGCAACACGCTGAGTAAAATCCACGCTACATGATCCGTCACCTTCGGCAAACCATGCTGCGGGGGAAAGGGAGCATAAGGAACAAAAAACCAAAACACTGGGATGCAACAAGGTTCCAGACCATACAACGTATTGAATTACCCTTCGTCTTCTGAACCCTCTCCATCTTCACTTGGAGCACTGTCGTTGCCTTGGTCAGCAAGGCCCTCGATTTCGATGGCTCCGTTATCTTCGCCGGTTTCTTTATCCTCGCTTTGGTTGGATTGTGCTTTATTCAATTTGGAGATGATCTTGTCGGCTCTATTGAATATGCCACCAGTTGGAGCACCACACGCCAAGCACTTTGGGTTCTTTGCGTAGCGCTTGATCGCGCAGGAGGAGCAATAATAGTGGCCACATCGGGTGACCACCGGATCTGTATAGGGTTTTCGACAGATGAGGCAAGCAAAGGGAACGTCCTCGTCCTCGTCTGAATCAGAAACATCTTCTACTTGTTTTTTGGGGTCCTCGGCTAATTTATCAAGTTGCCATCCTGCAAGGTCTAAGAACGCCTAGTTCAGCATCATTCTAGAAAGTACAACATGTCCCAATATAATACTCACAGGTGCCACGATCATGCAAGAATTTGCATGTATCTCCAAACCCACAATACCCGGTCTCTAAAAGTAGGTGAATCTGTCAGCCACATGATTCGCGGCATCAAAGAAACGACAAGGCACAAAAACACACCTTTGTAGTCCTTGCACACATCCGGTTGGTAATCGACGATGGTGACTGTCCGAATCGTGTTCGCACTCCTCTGAGGACCGATCCGCATTGCTTTGGGCACCTCCTTGTCTTTTTTCAAATGACTGCGATACGCTTTTTGACCCTTGTACACCCCATCCGGCGCTTCCTCCTCCTCGGTCTCTCCACGGTCCTCACGTTCCTTGCGACGTCTCTTAGCGAGCACTTCCTCAATCTCGTCTCCAGCAATAATGTCGAGGGCAGCATTTACATGAGACCCTGCAGCGGTCCATTTGACGTCTGGTCCTTCACGATCGTCTTCAGTATCGTATTCTGTACGCTGAATAACTTTCCTTTTCGTTCCCGTGCTCAACAGGTTCGTAGCCAGTTTTCGTTTGGGAAGGACCACTTCTGATGTGATGTTGGTATTTGTACGCGTCGACGAGGAGACGGTAGTAGACGGGGCGGATGGACCAGGTGACCCCGATCGACGTCTGGTGGTCGACGGGCGGGTTTTTCCCTTCTTGAAAAAAGGTACCTTAACGTCGTCCGCGGCCGACATTGTGGTGAATAGACAACAAGCTGCGTAGACGATACCTCCGCGTTCGCCGACTTGGAGGCTGACTGGTATGCTTAGTCATAATTATATTTGTAATCAATTTATCATTGCGAGGCAACACCTCGGAGTTGAAGTCAAAAATTCACAAATATTGTGCAAGGCGTTCCGACAACATTCCCAGATGAATTCTGGATCATGCATTCAGAGCACAAATGGTTTACGGTATTCGGACCGATTTTCCGTATAAGACGTCAATCAGATTGGTTCTTTTGGCCATTCGTATTTCCCCTGACACGATGCACAGACGCGGCACATAACTCCCCCAAATCAGAGGGTAGCAAAAAATTAAATTAAATAAACATCATCATTCCTCGTCAAATACGAACCGCATACTCAACACCCGGAAATCCAATGGAATTTTTGGTCTCGGTGACCCGACATGACGGCAAGAAAAGAAAACCGAGTCATGCAATTTCTTTACTAAGGTATTTAGGGTCCTTTCCGACGGTATCCCATCCGCGATCTGAGTAAATATGTACCTGATATAGTGAGGCCGATGGTCCTTGCGGAAGAGTGATCGGACAGTCACCCACATCCTTCCAAACTAGACGAGCGACGATCTGAAGAGACGTCAACCTGCGGTCCGTCCGGTCCAAGTGCTCTCAAGCTCTCCACCGTGATCCGACTCTTCACTGCCCTTTTTTTCCTTGGAAGTGACGAGGTCGGGTGGAAAGCTCCCCTCCAAGCGCCAGACCTTTGCTACCGATCAACTGCATGTGAACATTCGGGTGCCGGAGAAAGGTGTGTGTGATCTCCGGGTGCGATAACAGCTCCGAAATCCGCCACCGAAAAAGCACAGTCGAGATTAACCTCAACGGAGGTCAAAACAGTAACGGCGTTTTCGGAAAGCTTTTTTTCCCTTGGCTTCTGCTTGCCCTCAGCCAATGCTGTAATCATTTAATGTGAGATAAAGTGACGCGGATATCATATCCTTGATCATGGAAACAAAATTCCGCTTGCAATGGATCCGATCACCGGAAGCTAAAGAAACCCGCTGTTAGTGGCTTAATGGTCACGGTATCCCGGTAGAAAGAAGCCTTCATTGTACGTACGCTGTGGAGATTGAGTCTAGGTAACTACAAATAAGAAAAATTGTGTCCACCAGGAAGATAATGGAAGATGCTTACATACCATCATGTGCACTGAGACGTAATGGAGATCAGCAGCCAAAGTCGTCCACATCAAACAATACACGGTCTTACCAAGCCCATCGAGTCGAACAACGCACGTTTACGCAGAAAAGCGACGGTCCCACAAAGATTGGCAGGTGTCTCAGAGAAAAAAGTCAACTTCAATTATGTAAAATGACATGCATGCCTAGATCACCTGCTTTAATGCGATGCTTAAAGGTCCGTGTTCTTGTATATAACCCAGTAAACGGAGGGATTGTAAATTTACGATCCAGGTGTGTGCGAGCAAACATTCGAACTATACAGCTATCACATCGGGGCGGAAGAATCATGGCGGATGAAGAAGGCACCAGCTTACATACCCGTAGTCTGAGGTTTGGAATAGACGTTCCATTTCAGAGGTACATATTCAGATTGCAGCATCCCGGCATGGTTCAGGTAATGCACCAGCCCAAAGGCGCATGTCCGTCTTGATCGCCGCCGCGTACATGGCATTCCAAAGGCAGGGAAGTTCGACGGAGCCTCAAGCTCGCAGAAAGGTAGTGTCCGTCAAGTAGGTCTCTTCATCAAAGCATATCGACCTTTGGGGGTCAGTGTGGTGGATTCTGCAAGCTCAAGTGCTCCAACTCGAATCCGGCATTATTTGGTCACGGTGCTCACGTGACACATGTCCGCTTTCGTTTTCCTGCCAAGCACAGAACGGTCAACAGATTCAGCAAAGTTACGGGTATTAATGACTCGCGAAAGAAGCCATTACATGCGACCCAATGACGGTGAGGACTATGAAGAGGAATTGGAACAAATCCGGTTCGCCTCAGTTCTGTTCGGTTTACTCCGTATCTTACCTACTCCTAGGCGATACGAGGATTTTACCACCATCGGTGTGTCCGCGGTGTACGCCTCATTGTTTCCTTCGTTCTGCTCATGAAATTCGTTTTGTCTCAGACTGGATCCAAGATTCGATAATAGAGAGGAACAGGCGGATTTGTGATGCCCACAAGTCGCGTACTGCTTACCGCGGGCCTAATGGCGAAATCACACCTGCTTGGGTGTGGGCACAATGTTGGAAGTTATTGACTGCCGGTGAATCCTGGTTTGTAATAACCCTAGTTGGTCCGTCCCTATTCCACTGTAGCTAAGCACCTAGTTGAGTGTTGGCTAGGTATATTCATTGGCGTCAACGCCGCGCTCATTTCCATCGTGACCGAATGGCTTTCTGACATCAAAAACGGGTATTGCACTGATGGATGGTGGCTAAATCAACAGTTCTGTTGCTGGGAAGTCGAAAGTGATGACGAATTCTGTCCAGCATGGCATCCTTGGAGCACAGTCTCCCCGGGACGATGGCTGGCTTATATTTCGTTCGCAGTATGCCATGCCCCATCAGACCATGTCTGCGTTTGAACATCATGTTTCATAGGCCATCTTCGCATTCGTGGCAGCTCATCTCGTCCGCACTATGGCTCATTATGCTGCGGGCTCTGGAATCCCGGAAATTAAGTGCATCCTTGCTGGCTTTAATATGAAAGGATTCCTTGGATTTGGAACGTTTTTCATTAAGAGCCTCACTTTAGTATGTTCCTTGCGTGTGCATTTGTGTGGGTGCTAATCAGGTACAGCCCTTGATCATAGCCTCTGGCTTGTCTGTTGGAAAAGAAGGACCATCCGTGCACGTTGCTTGTTGCATTGGGTTCCTGGTTGCCAGATGGTCCCGACGCTTCTCTCGAAGTTCAAGTTCGTGACAACTCACTTCTTCCCTTGTCAATTGCGCTCACGGCCCCTTCAGGTAAAATGAGAGAGGTTATGACGGCTGCATCTGCGGCCGGCGTCGCCGTTGCCTTTGGTTCGCCAATCGGAGGCGTGTTGTTTTCAATCGAGGTATCTTCCCGACGTTATCCGCCTTAATAAATTTCCACTGAAGTCTCGCGCAGGAAATGAGCCACATATTTAGTATCAAGACCATGTGGCGAAGCTTTGTCTGTGCGTTGGTTGCTACATTCACGCTTTCCGTCCGTGCATATTCTCACACTTCATGACGCATCCTCATGTATCTTTAATAGGTCATGAATCCCTTCCGCACTGGGAAGCTGGTCCTTTTCCAAGTGACGTACAGCCGTAGCTGGCATTTCTTCGAGATCATATTCTTTGTGATCCTTGGAATCTTCGGTGTTGGTGGCAAATTATTTTGATTCTATTTTGCAGGACCCTGACCTACATTTGACAGGGACTTTATGGCGCATTCATAGTCAAGTTTAATATGCAAGTCGCTGCGTTTCGCCGAAAGCATCTCGCGAACCACGCGGTGGCAGAGGCTGTGGTACTTGTCATCCTAACCGCGATGATTGGATATCCGAACAGGTTCCTACGAATTGACATGACTGAGATGATGTCTATCCTATTCCGCGAATGCGAAGGAGGTGGTGATTACGACAACCTGTGTCAGTAAGTACATCTCCGGTTCATACTTGATCGAATTGACCTTTCAAAGGCTCTCTGCGCAGTGGCACATGGTTAATTCACTGCTTCTGGCTACAGTTGTACGGATGGGGTTAGTTGTTCTTTCCTATGGTGCCAAAGTTCCTGCAGGGATTTTTGTTCCGTCTATGGCCATCGGAGCCACGTTTGGTCGAATGGTCGGTATTGTCGTTAAATCTATATACAGGTAAGATAACCTTGTTTCCTCTTCTCAAGGCTAACTTTGTACGTGATTGATTGTATTAGAACATATCCCCAATCTGGGATGTTTGCCGCTTGCGACCCGGATATTCCCTGTATCACCCCTGGGACGTATGCATTTCTCGGGGCTGCAGCTGCCTTGAGTGGTGTTATGCGAATAACTGTCACCGTCGTTGTAGTGATGTTTGAACTTACTGGCGCGCTGACCTATATCTTGCCAACTATGGTTAGCCTTGTTTTATTCATGTATCTCGTCTGGCTCATCATTATTTGGTTATAGATGGTGATTCTTGTCACGAAAGCTGTCGGCGACTTCATTGGAACGCGGGGGATAGCCGATGAGAGCATTCGGTTCAATGGATATCCCATCCTGGATCAACACGATTATTCGTCGAACGTGGCAGGTGGGTTATCTAAGCTCATGATGCCGTGTGGACCCTTAGACCCTTCTAACGTGGTTAGTCTCCGAGGTGATGAAGAAAGACTTGACCCTCTTGTATGCTTCAGGGATGAGTGTCAGTGATGTCGGTAAGGCGTTCAAGCGAGCGGATTGTCCTTATACTGAATGCTGCAATTTTCTACAGAGAACGTACTCGCTTCGACTGATGTGAAGGGCTTCCCAATTGTGGTCTCCAAATCATCTAAAGCCCTTTCTGGCTATATTGGCAGGACTGAATTGCGCTTTGTACTGGGTATTTTTTTTTTCCCATGTGGACCCACCTATGGCCTCATCACATTCTAGACAAGGCCCAAAGTATGGGCGATGTGCTGCCAGAGACTCAGTGTTGCTTCGGTCGACAAGTATCCGATCAAGAAGACTTTGTGTTGTCTGGCGTGACGTCAGGATCGGCTCTCGGAGCCGAAGAGGATGTGGCAGATGAATTCCTGGGGACTACGGCGTCGAACGATGTTCTTAAACTGTGGCCCTGGGTGAACCAGGTATGATCTACCCTTCTTCCTCGGGTCTCAATGTCATTGATGGGGTCCCCTTAGACACCTCTGACTGTATCTCCGCGGTTACCTCTCGAGATCGTGATGCAGCTTTTCAAGCGCATGGGGTGAGCCGGTTTCCACGGTTTAATCATGTACTTTACCACTGACCGTGATCCCGGTAAAGCCCACGTGTCATTCTTGTCGAGGAGCTGGGCTCCCTCAAAGGATTGATCACCGTGAAGGATGTGCTCAGGTTCAACCTAACTGAAAATTCTGAGAGCCATCAGCAACACTGGGACAACGGCGAATTCGGGGCTGCCTTGGAAGTAACATGGAATTGGGCTGTAGGGACAATGAATGACTTCGTGGACTGGTGTAGAGGTATGATCAGACGTTGAGCATGCGACGAATTAGTGTTTGGTCCCCGATTACGCTTTGGTTGCACTGTCTCAACTAAACTTGAGGGTTATTGACACGCAGAACCGGTTCCCTTGCCCGTGTTCAACGCGTTGCGTCAAGGCGACCCTTCTATCTGGGATTCTCGTTACGCTCCACGGCCATCGTGAGCACCATTTGTTCGCCATTGGTACCTATGAATCACGTACGGTCGTTATCTTTTTTTGGTTCGTTTGTGGAGTATTCCCATCTCTGAACAGCAAAATTGCTTGGTCGTGGGATGAATAGCTCTCGGAGCGCCACACGTAGGGAAGGTTTTGTGATCATCTCCAAGAATTTATTATCGGGGAGAAAGCCCCAACAAAATGGGGTTCGACGTCGACTTGCTGTGTGTTTCGCACTGTGTGCTCCGAGGGTAGCACCGCCGCGATGACATTAACTTCTCATGATACGTACGTACCCCTATGTCATCCTCGCTACAATGGTCACTATAGCCCCAGTACGAGAAACTTAGGGACGACATCCTAACATATAGATAAACAAGACTCGAAAGACGCTTCAGCGTCCAGTGTATCAGGCACTCTGCCCACGGGCAAACATCGACAATGAGTCACATGGTTGGAGGCCATCGGTGGGTCGATGTGGACGGCACCGCCCGAGGCAGGTGTTTGTATTCAGTACTCGATTTGCAAGCTTGCTTGAAATGAACCGGCAAACAATCCGCAGTATGAAGATGGTTCGCTTTCGTCGATAATGCGGTGAAGAAAGTAGTGTTCGATTCGCCCAATTCATTGTGGGCAAGTGATAGCCTGAGCCCCGTGCTGCCTTATCGCATTCCCGCGCTGTGGTGTACAAAATTTTCTGCAAAGACCTTCATACATGCGCGTGTTCCAACGTTGTCCAAGTCTGCTCAGAACTCCAGATCACATGCGAAATGACTCCCATTGTTCTATATTTTTTTGAGGGTGGTCCCCAAGGAGTTATGATCCTGTGTAAATGAGGACGGCAGAGTGGGATGCAACGCACACCACACGCGAGGTGTTCCGAACTCTGAGCGCGCGTCACATCGGGTGGCGTTTCCCTATCTGCAGATTGATGTTAGTACTGGCTCCGGTGGACTATTACTTGAGGACTTTGCACGCCTGGAGAAGGTGAGGATCGTCCATTTACTCCTGGTCATGTGGAACCGAGCACCACTCTAGGGAGGGGGCTGACAGTCATATGTTTATTTGTGGGATCAGATCGCGCGGGGTTGTCTCGCGATAATGGAACTCTCGAAAGAAAGTCAGGCACTCACGGAAACTGATCGTGCGACTTCACTGACAAAAACACTTCATCACTGATGGAGAAATCCAGGCTTGTTTATTGGGAGAACAAGTAAAGTTGCTTGTGGGGGGGGGAGATTCAGAGGAGAAGACCGTCTGGCCCCGATATGATCAGATAGAAGAAGCGGTGTCAACCACACGCAGAACCATTGATTGTCCCTGAAGTGCGTGCAGCGGATCGCAAAATATCGGATCCGGGTTCTGATAGGAGAAGGAAGGAATGGAATCAATTCATACACAAAAATTTTTAGAGGGGCAAACACGTCACTAGCGATATCGGCTGAGTACATATGTCAATTTGAGAGTTAACCATACTAGTTTCGCTCCGACTTGTCCCAACAAAAGACTGCCCCGGCGACAGGCTTACTAAAATATCATACTCAGTTGCATTTGAGATGGCTATGTGATGGTGAAGAATACGCTACAGTGGGTTAGATTCCAAGTGTAAACAATTTATGGGACCCTGCCCCGATCGGTTGGATTGGAAGTGGCTCGAATGAATATAGGACATGAGTTTGTTTCACGATTTACTTCGAGTCGTCCTTGAGCTCATTTCTCACAAAACATGTCATTAGTATTATAGAAGTTAGCCGCTCGTTTCTGTGTGCTGCCCTTAGACGGCCACAAGGGGGTATATACATAGTCACTGGTGGTTAGCAAAAGTTGGTCAGAAAGAGGTGCTATATAAAGATTTGCTGATCGAACCAACGCTTGGCACAGCGAATGTTCGTTGCCCGAGCATCCAGGGATGCAATTATTGCCAAAGAATGGAACAGTAACGCTCTTCAGTATCAGTCGAAAGGTAGACAACAGTTTTTTTGATGGGAATGGGGCTACAATCATCGCTTTCGAGCCCTCTTCCCTCCGTGATCCCTTTCTACTCTAGTGGTGGCATGCTTTCTGCCCTCTTTCTCGGTATCTCTGGGTTTCGCTTCTGTCCTCATGTTGTAGGTCTCGCTTCCGCATCCGGCACCCCTCGTGATGCCTGGTTCGGCAAGCATAAACATCACAGCTTGTCTGGCGTGCCTCAGGATTCGTTTCTCCCCTAATCTCACAATCACGGCGTGACGTTGACGCCTGGGAAGTATTTCTGGAAAGGAAAGTAGCCGTTCGTCGTCCTGACGAAGACACGTCAGTAAACTAGGGTCAATTAGCTTGTGGTTAGAATGATGTAAGACCAACCTCGACACTGCCGCCAGCGTACATCCCCTCGCGTTGCTTGATTACTTCATCCAATATCTCTAGCACGTCCTTGCTATCCTTGGCGTCACCCTTTCTCAATTTCCCTTTCGGAAGCTTTCCTTTTGAACGAGTACTCTTGAAGTCGGATTCGGGGAGAATAAGTAGACGAGTGAGGGAGATAAGTGCCGGAGGCAATATTGTGGACAATTCAGAACTGGTCTCGGAAAAACTGAGGACAAAGGTACTAAAGGATCAGAAAGTGAAGTCAGTATTGAAAGTGAACATGATACTAGAAAAAAAGTAATGAAGGGGATAAAGGAAGGGAAAACGAACGTACTCATCTTCACCCTCATCAAGCCACCACTCAATGCGTTCATGCACATCCTTTTCTTTCGGTCCAAACTTAGTCATTCCTACCACGCGGACGATCAAATCCGCACGCATTTCTACAATGTCTGAAGGGTTGCCTAAATGTGAGATGTTCTCCACACCAGCCTCGCTTTTCATCTCTACATCATTTTGGCCGTCGGGGGTAGAAACAGATGGGGAGGGAGGTAGTCGGATCAAATCGACGTGACCATATCGCCTTAGAAGGTCAGAGTTAGGTGGGTCTCCATATGTATTAAACTAAGATGATATAAGTTTTGGTGGTGGGAATCGGTGAAAGGAAATAGCGATGACTGAAATTAACAAATGATACAGTTGCACAAAAAGGGAGGCAGACTTACGATCTGCTCGCCCTGCTTAATGTTTTTTGTTGCCACCATTCGTAGCTCGTATGGTTCGTAGAATAACTTTGCCTGAAAAAAAAAAGTGAAGATCAGACGGTTCGAATATTTGCAGCGGAGTCAGAAGGACAGCAAAGAAATGTAAACCACGCGGATAAAAAAAAACATAACAGGACGCACATTCTCGCTGCCCCATCTTGCGTTCAAAATATCTGCCATCGGTACCATAGCCACGTCGGAAGGGTCATCGTCATCGTCATCCTCTGAGTCTGAGTGTGCACCTTCATTCGAGTCTTCAAGAAAAGAGGGGTGAGGGTCATCAATATGCATGGAAGATTCCATCGAAATATTCAGATCGTGATCTTGGGTTTCATCTGCATCGCTTCCTCCTGCTTCTCCATCATGGCTCTTGTCCTCCTCGACATCGCCATCGCCATCGTTTGTCCAGCGGCTAACTGTGAAGCTACGCGATAAAATACGGCTCCCAGCACGGTGATATGCATCAAGAGAATACCATTTTCCGTGATGAGAGGGTGGGAAGAGAGTAGGAGAAGTCTGGAGGCAAATGTTGAGGGATAAAATTACGAAATAGAAGAAGAACGCGCACTGACTTTGATAGCTGGGGAGAGCTGCTCAAAATACGTGCGCTCTACATCGTCGTGACCTATTTTGCCCATCTATTATATAACAATGTCCATGGCATCAGCAGTGAGTACAAACAACATGGATTGAGCTCATTGACCAACCTACCACGGATGTACCCTGGAGTTCCTTGAGTTCTTCCCCACTCCAAAACATTGGAGTATCAAATATCGTCGGGAGAGTGCGCATGTACGGTCCCCATTTTGCCCGCACCAGACTCTGGTCGCGTTCACCCGCCTCTGTGGCGTCTAGCTCATGTGCCCACGCATCCTCCCACATCATACACAAGATCAACCCAACCCATCCTCTATGCAATCCGTGTGCACGCCACGACTTAGTACCGAAGAGACGGGGGAGCGGTGACGTTCGTGTTGAAAGCGTCATTGTGCGCGGAAGTGTAAAAAGGGTAGATCCCTCCTGCAATATTGTATCATTTTTATTGGATGGTAGTTCGAAGCGAGAGCACATATTTGCCGTCAGCAACGCCACTAGGATCGATAGTTACTCGAGTGCACGTACCGGAATGTCAATTAACGCAATCGCTCCACGTCCACTGTCAGAAAATTGTGTTATTGCAATCGACTTGGTATCAATGTATCCTCCATTCGACTGGAACCATTGCACGAACGCGTCGATGCCCAGATCCTCCATAACGTTCGGATGGTTTAGAGGGAGACCGTGTTGGAAGGTTTCCATTCCCGTTAATATGCAAACAAATCCAAATAACTTTCGCTTTCCAAAACAAGACTTTGCTTTCGTCTAATTTGGAATATTCCCGAAAGTCATTGAACAGTCGGGTCTGGTCAGAGGCAAGGTGGAAGGTGGTAGATCCCTCTAACATGAACACCTGCCGTGTTCCAGTTTTACCCAGAACCGTCCAGGTGGAGCATTCAACATATAAGAGGTGTGACCCCCTCTATTTTTCTTTATCCCAAGTTTCAAAATTACAGCTTGCTGAACGAAATCCCTTCTCGAAGGTCTACAAGTCTATCCATCTCCTGCTAGATCTCACCAATGGCTTTGATTTACTTGCACTACAACCCCATCACCGCTTTTGATCGTCTTTTTGACGACAGTCTTGCAGCTCAAGTTTGCCGTCCCATGTGTTTGACGGCTGTTGGGGACGCTGCAGCACGTCGCCATGGATCACATAGCCCAAGGTATTTTTCTTATCAAATTATTCTTAGCATTACTGATTCATCTCTCTAGAATGGACCTCCACAAATCGGAGGATACGAACACCGTCACGGCGACATTCGAGCTCCCAGGCTTAACACCAGAAGGCGTCACCATCGAGGTTCATCAGAACCGTCTAACTGTGTCTGGCGAGTCCACTGCTTCTGACTCCAAGGAAGAGAGGGAGTATAGCGTTCGCGAACGTCGCTACGGGAAATTCTCCCGCACGTTGCAGCTTCCGTACGGAACCAAGGTGAGCTTCAGGATGCTCCTACTCTTTATTCGACATGAACTCTTTTGCTAATGCGATTATAGCCAGAGGACGTGAAAGCCAAATTGGATAATGGTCTTTTGACGGTTACGTTTCCAAAGACTTCCCCGGAACAGCAGGCCGAGCGCATCGCTGTACAGTAGACGGTCTGCCATAACGCTCGATATGTACAATATGCACATTTAATCTACAGAATCTAATTTATCGATTGCCCATTGTCAATATGTTGCAGTGCAAAGTAAAATTCTTGGAGCGTCGAGCTCGGTCGGGGTCCCAGGACTCAGGTCAAGTGCAAAGGTTGAAGTCATCATGTCCACGAACAATGTCTACTAGCAAGTTGTCATGACGGTATGAGTACGAGCCTGTTGTCCGCTGTCACGCATATAATACTGCCGTGTTTAGATTCGGATAGTCCAGTAATTGGCTCCGTGTGTCAGGTCGTCTAGGTAACTTACGGGTCAAGTATGACTGAGATGTCTAGGGCGAGCAGGCAATTGTCCCCCGGGTCGTAGCAGCTCCTGATCATGACGGGACTCGAATTGCGCTCTACAGAGTATAGTCATGACGACATCAAGGGCTCCCGTCTGGTTAGCGTTTGATTAGAGGGTTGTTAAGCCCATCCACCGGCAGTTGTTATCAGGGACCGGACTCGTACACTGGTTAAAATGAGCCACGCTCTTGGGTCAACCTAGTATCCGAGTTGCTGGCGGTGTACCTGACACCCGGACTTTGGAGAGACTCGTCGACTGCCTCGACATATCGACAATTGAATTTCCCTACCTCTGGTCTAGCCGTGGTCGAAACGCGGCACGGCTAGGTTATTGTCAGGAGCCTACCGCCAGCTCAGTTCATGACGTCGAGCATAGGAACGAACCTCAGTTGGTCGGAGCCGCTCAGGGTCAGGGGCATCCAAGCGTGTGTCTTACGCGCACGACATTTACACGTAAATTTGATTTCTTCGAACTGGTATCTTTGGGGACCAGTCCCCTCCAAAAAAAAAAAAAAAAAACAGGACACAAAATAGGGACGAAAACAAGTTCCTTGTCGCCGAGGATTCACGAGTTACTGGTAAATGTACATCCCATTGAATTCAAAGTACGCATTCGAGAACGCCCCCGGGTTATTGTTTACGTAGCCTGACCAAATAATCAGTTTCGTCCCTTGCGTCATGGAGCAGTTGGCTTGGTGCAGCTCACCGACACAAGTCGAGGGACATCCATCCGCAGAGTATACAGCACCGGCCCAGTCTCCACCTGCGAGAACAAGCCGTGCAGTTGCGGACATCACACAAAAGAGGAAGTACCACGTACAGAATGTCAGATTGATAATGATACTCATAGGTCCAAAGTGAGATGAGAAATCACAATCCGTGTTCGGGAAGTAGGCCGCAGGTCTGCCCTAGGTGGAGCATTAGCGATTTACTTCATACGTCGGTACCGATCGGCTACCCAGGTACTGGTGTCAACGCTGCCCCCTGGATACTTGACTTGGGAAGGAACGGACGGGCTGCCACGCTCCCAAAAGTATATCGAAATGTAAGTGGAACTCCGCTCGATTGCATACCTGGTTGGATTAGCAACCTCGATCGGCATTTTTTCATAAAATAGGTTTCACCAGCCACCACCGATGTGGTTAAAGTTTGGCCCGAAGCTATTCGAATCAGCCATTTGAACACCACATCCAGCGTTGTTCGTCGTGTAGACGTCACAGTCGGTTCCCACGCTGGTTCTAAAATGGCAGAGGATGTAGAATCACGGGTGGTGCGTAGGAACTACGGAGAACGTACCCGGTCATCGCTCGAGATGCTGGCATGGCGCAGTCTGTAAAAGGTTAAGAAGCGGCGCCACACGTAATTCTTCTCTGGTGGCACCTACTGGCACTCGTGTGGAGGGTTGACTGGTTGGGTACCTGGTTGTTGACGCCCTCAACAATATCGATTTCGCCCTATGTAGCAATTATTTAGATGTATCCATTGAGAAGCATGATATGGTCCTCACCTCATTTGGCCAGTTAGCACCGACTTCCTGGAAGGTGTGTTAATACACACGGCAAATTCAAAAGTCAAAGCGACTCACCCTGTATACGTTCAAAATCAGGCAGGGACGAGTCAGTGGACGTCTCGAAATAAAAACAAAACAAACCCTAATACACCCATGAGCACTGCGCATATACGGTGCGATTAAGTGACTTACAGATAGCTGGCCACGTTCCGCAACCCTCTGGCATGTGGCCAACGTCAAATCTGACATAACTTCAGCGGGAACAACCACGGTATCCATTATTTCACGAACATCGCAACGTGAGTGCTGTACTGATTGTTTGACATCAACCTAAAAGAATTTCTACCCGGACCGGAGGAGGTAAGAACGGTGGTGTCATCTGCCCGTAGAGTCACGGTGTTCCCAGAAACCGCATACAACCCGTCTGCTTGTGCTGTAGCCTGGCTGACGTAGTTTCTGCCTTAGACCATCAGATGAGGGTCTCTGATAGTGGAAAACATCACGCACACCCGACCATTCGTCGGATCGGCAATTGCCTGCCAGGAGAAAGCATCAAGGAATGACTGCCCGGTGTAGCTAGAGGTCAAGGAATAAGTTGCAGCTTCCGCGCACCCAGAGACCACAAGCACGACAAAAGCATGCAGGGAGGATTTCATCGCCGAGAGGGACAACGAGGGCGGTTGCGCCTGCTGCAGTTGCGCAGGACCCTCTTATACAGAGACACGAAATATCCGAAATCCATGTCGGGCATTCGCCATATGGAATCTAACACACGGGGTCACCATTTACCGACTGTGTGGACCTTTGCCAGCAAAGCTTACCGCGAACAAAGCAGCGGCGTGTATTTATCCGTGGAAACGTCATGGTCACGAGCGAGGGAGTATGTCATTGGATTCCATATCGAGGATTGCAGCGTATGACAAGCTTTGGAGTGCATAATCCTCAAACGGAAACCAGCTGTCTCGGGGGTGTAGCAAGCAGCAGGAAGCTTGTGCATAGCAACATAACAAATTTTCCAGGTGAATCGAGAACTCACCGATATCCATGCTACGTGGCGACCCTGGAGTGCGTGAAAAACGGACCCGTGGTCGAGAGTAAGTTCCGCCCATCTTATCGGATCATCCGGACAAACAAAGTCGACTTAGGATACTCTCTACATTTCTAGGCATCCAGCATGAGATAAGGGCTCAAGCAAGACTTAAAGTCGATCTCTGTATAGGGATCAGGTGATGATCCTATGACCTGACCAATATCTTGCACAGAAAGAGTATAGGCAAGGAAGGAGTACCGACTAGATTGACTGAGGACACCCACTTTGGCAATACCAAGCGTGACAAGACGATGGTTCCGCTTCCTGGATGGAATGGGGCGTAAATTCAGAGAAAACTAAACCAACAAAAGTAGATGGAGAGGCTCCAAATTCATGTACATGGCATTATATAATCATCTGAAACAGCGATCACGTGAGCTCGTCTCTTCGTTTTGTGCTGCAGCAGGTGGTTCGTTGGTACATGTCGCAAGGATCCCGATTCCAAATTTACCACTCACCAGCGCATCTTCCATATTTCGAAGAATTGATATATCCCTGAGTTGTTGACCTGACCTGAAACCTGTGGAGTGTCTTGCAAGTTTATGAACACCTCCGGAGTCCTGACACAGAGACCATAAAATACCTAAGCAGAAAGAATATAGCTACTAGATTCTAACAGCATCTGCGGCAAGGTCCTTGGCACTGGAAATCCCGTTGGAGGAGAGTGCAATCCAACCCTTTCTAGGGGCGTTGAAGAGGGTAAACAAAATGGGCTGGACAACCCAATCCTCTGCATACGCGACCTGTAGAACGACGCTTGAGGAATGGGCGGAGGGAACATGCAAATGTGTACCAGTAGTCCAATAACAGGCTGACTGCTCGTTTCCGGATTTTCAATGTTATACCAAGGCTAGGAGTGCTGTCAATGTCTCAGGACCTTGAGTACTTCCTGTTGAGCCGCCAGGACTGGACACCTCAAACGTCATAAACCACTGTTGTTCATCGTAAGTGAAATTGGTTCGTGATATCTCTGCATGAAGGTTGCGCGGAATCACTCGGTTATTTCCTTTGGACCACGGAAACCTAGCGTACCTTCAGCAGCATTGGTTCATTTTATTCACCGGATGCATTGTGCAAGACGAAGCCCACAGTTTTGCATGTTGGTCCGAGGTTTTCCAATGACGGCGTGCCGCTGGATCCGCCATTCGCTGCCGGATCAGCATCGGCTTGATCAATAGTAGCAGACTTACCCTGCCACAAATTGTCTAATCGGGGAAAAGAAGACGGAATGGGGATGTGAGAAGTAGACCACTTGAAATTTAGAGCCACGAGTGCCCAAGAGGGCGGGAATGTCCGTCAGAAGTTTGGCCTGGGATGGCGCGTTTCATCAAACTCATCACTTCCTCGTACGTGGCGCTACTCTCATGAACGGTCGAACCGCAGTCGAGAATCGAACAAACGACGGCTCACCGCGGTTATACGGTGGGTCGCCAATCATTGCTTGGCAAGTGCACAGATACTGTTATCGGACCAACCAACAGGTCTGAGAAAACTGGTGCCGATTTCTGCCACAATTGAAGGCCGTCCCATCGTGTTGCAACCTTGACATTTATCAGCCGCGGCAGTGTGGACGTCTTGGTTGACAACCGTCGCCTCTCGCTGGCTGTCCAGCCCTTTTTTCCCTCCAGCCACTATGCACCCTTGCCTCCTCATACCTGAACTTGCCCTCTCCATCATCCACTTCCTCGCCGACGACCGTCCAGCATGGCACGACAGTCGCTATCTTAGGAATTCCAGGGACGTCGCCAAGCTTGCGCGGACGTGCAAAGCCCTGGCAGAGCCCGCACTCGACGTCCTCTGGGCAACGCAACATTCCCTTTCCCCGCTCGTCATGTGCTTGCCGTCTGGCGTTTGGGAACTGACCAAACGGGGAAAGTCCATCGTGAGTCCTCGCGATCCTGTTCCGTATCTTTACGCTGTCGCACTGACTGGCCTCTCTCCTTTTTGCATTCACACGCAGTCTTTCAAGAGAGAACCGACGTCTCAAGATTGGTCCGTTGTCAAGAAATACGCACATCGCATCCGGTCCATTTCCCAGCCTGCGTCGTTTTCTCTTCCAAGACTCGACGATGCAGCGCTGGCTACCCTCATTACGCCATCGAATTTCGGCATGTTGTTCCCGTCCCTCCGGGCCCTCGACTACTCCGTCATCTCTGTCGCGGCACCCATGATACATTTATTGACGGACGTCTTGTTGACCGAGCGACACTTGGAGTCAATGACGAGTTTAAGTGTCATATGTCCGAGGGCGTCGCAGAGAGAGGAAGTCTACAATCTCTTCCAAGCGATACGTACCAAAGCGACGCGACTAGAAACCCTTCGAATCGAATCCTTTACATCCGCGTCATCAAATTCATATCTGGCAGTGAAGCTCCTGGAGGGAGAGTTCAGGTTTTTGCGCAAGCTCGAACTGAGCTGGACGATCCATATCTCGGCCGAGTGCTTGGCGTGTCTCGTCGGAATGGAGTACCTACAGGAAATCAATTTATGTGTGCGTCGTGATATTGGCCTTGACTTCTTTCTCCACGGGTGTCCTACCGAATCCCAAGGTCATATCAGAATGACTGGTAGACGGATGTTCCCCGCCTTGAAGTCTCTCAAGGTAATAGCACATTCGCTCGATCAATGTACAGCGTTCGTCTCGCTCGTCACATCGCCTTTCTTGGAGAACATTACTTTCTCTTACGACGTGCAAGCCCCAAGTGCATTGATAGAGGCATTCTTCAGCCAGGTAGAAAAGACTTGCCGAGATACCCGCATGGCACCACGTCATTCCTTATCTCTTACGCTCAAACATAATCTCGGCCCGTTTTCGAGCGCCACATCCCCCTTCCTTATCCATCCCTCCCAAATCCTCTCCCCTCTCCTCGCTCTCCGACATCTCCGCACCCTCCGCCTTTTGCATCTCGGGACGATTGCCATCGACGACGGGTTTTTGCGCAAGGCCGCAGATGCGTGGGGCGCACATCTTCAGGAGCTCGAAGAGTGTGGTATACCGTGGGTGGGCGTCGAAGAGTCAAATGATCTGCCGGGGTTCGTGGCGGCGACGCTCGACGGTATCGGCGCGTTCGTGAGGCGGTGTACGCGGCTAGAAAAGCTAAGAATGGCTTTTGATGGGAGAGGCGTACCGGGGGAGAAGTGCCCCGACGAACGTCGCGAGTTCCAAGGCAAGCACGACCAGGATCAGGACCAGGACCAGGATCGGCATCGGGACCAGGGAGACAAGGTTTGCAACAATGGTTTGAGCCAGGAGGGCGGAGAGCGAGAGAGCACTCTGTCGTCCTCTGTGCTTCAGGTACTCAACGTCCGTGATTCTCCGATCGACGACCCAGAAGGCGTCGCTAGATTTTTAAAGTGCATTGCACCTGCATTGCGCGTGATTTGTGTAGAAGGTTCTCTGGATATGTGGAGGAAATGGAGAGAGGTGGAGGACCGGATGAAGTTGGTCGGGACATCTTGAGGGATCCGTCCCGTCGGTTCTAGAGACGTCGCTCGGAGCGGTCTAGCTTACATGCATCATTATATTTGACCTACTATCAATGCAGCCTAAATGCACAATTTTAGATGATAACACGGCTGTAACTGGCTGTTGTATTGGTTGGTATAAGGGTATTTGGGATAAGCAGGCTAATTAGCCTGTGATTTTATGGATAGTGTGACATGCTCATTGGCTAACAGTCGTGCGAGGTCGGTGGGTATGTTGGATGATGCATCATTCTTTTCCAAAGTTTGTGTAGCAGTCCTTCTTTGGCATGTCAAATCATGGTATTGCAGACCCCCCTTAATTCATTGTGTACATATGTCATGAGTCGTTCATGCTACACGCAACAACTTTCAAATCCCACTTGTGTTCACTCCCGAGCGCTCCGTCTCGGCCGCCTCTATGGTATCAACAGAACCTTTTTCCTGGGGCACACCTGACTGGACCGCCTCCTCGATCCCGGCAGCACGGGCCCTCTTGACCCTTTCTACAATGGCGTCTGCCTTTCCGACAATCGACCACTGCATCCGGAACTTTGCTGAACCAGTGGATTTGTCGTCGCGGCGGAAAAGGTCATCAACAGACTCGAGCGTAAGACCTGCCGTCTCGGGATAGAACGCCCAGACGATGTACGCATTGACAAAGTTGAAGACCGCAAAGATGATGTACGTCTTGTACCCGATGTTGTGTAATGCAGGCGGCGTGATCTGAACGACCTATAGTAGATGGGCCCGAACAATTTCCGAGTTAACCATGTCCTGTCCTTTAAAAAAGACTATGCAAACGAACCACAAAATTCCCCAGGAAATCGGCAGCGGCAGCGAGCGCGGCTCCCTTTGCACGAAGCTTCAGAGGCATGATCTCGGGGGGATAAATCCAAACGGTCGTCATCCAACCTATGCATATGGTCGCGTCAGAGATGGCAATAAAGATGAAAATTATGACGACTAACCCCAAGTGAAGCACGCTTCATACACAAAAACCAAGAACACGGCGCCAACACTTGCCCCCGAAGTGTTCAACTTGACACAGATAGCTTCTAGAATGAGAACGAGGCACTGTCCATATGCCATAGAGATCCACAGCTTGCGACGTCCCACACGATCGATGGTATACCACTTCGTATATGTGTTATGCCACATTAACGTCAGAAAAACACAGCTGTCAGTGTACTTACAGTAACGAACGAGGCAATGAGATACCACAGTTGAAGGAAACAGCCCACAAAAAGAGACCGTTCTTGTGACATGCCTAGGCTCTGCTGGAACAACGTCGGGGCATAATAAGTGATGATGTTGATGCCTAGGGCGACACAGAGTACCACATAGTTGCCAGTTTGTTTCACAGACGTACCTGTCATCTGCTGCATAAACTGAATACCGAGAGCGAGGTAGAAACGCTTATTTCCCCGAATGCCATGGTCTCTGAAAAGGTCCGACCAAGATCCTTCTTCTTTTGCCTCTATGGAAATAGCACCTAGGATTTCCGCACGTTCACGTTGGACCATGGGATGATCGGATGAAACACCTCGTAACTTTGCGAGGACAGCAGTACCCCGATCGGGTGTAGAGTCATGCCGCATAAGCCAACGTGGTGTCTCCGGCAGCCAAAGCGTGACAGCAATGACGTAGACGGCGAAGACGCATTGGAACAGAAGGGGAAACCGCCACTGTGCTGAGCTGCTATGGAAGTAGAACCCATAATTCATCCAGTACGCTAGCATAAGCCCGCCGAGCATGCTCGTCAGCTGGCAACAAACCAGCCAACCACGGTGTTCTGGCAATGTTATTTCGCTCTGGTAAACAGGCGTCACTTATATAAGGCAGGCAGGGTGAACAGTCAAACAAGAGATGGGGAAGCCAAGTTAAATCCTACCCGACGTAATATAACCAATGCCTGCCATAGGAAGCTACTGAGCCGACGTTCTCTGAATGCGAGTAAGAGCGTACCAATACCAGTGACGATCCGTGCAACCATCATTTGAATCCGTTCAAATGCCGAACCCATGAGCACGGAGCCTATGATGAGGACAGTTGCCCCGAAAATAAGTGTTTGTTTCCGACCCAGACGTTCGGAGCTGCTTGCAGCAGCGATAGCACCAACGGCAGCACCAATGTCATAGAGGGAGGTGATTGTACCAATCATAACGGTGCTCGGATTACCCATCTGCGCAAGCCATGGCTGAGAAACCACTACGCCAGACATGACCCCTTGATCATAGCCAAAGAGCCAGAATCCGAGGCTACAAACAGAAGTGATAGCGGCAACGAGAGCGGTACCTCTGAGATGAGGGTGTCCTTCCTTGTCCATACTGAAGCAGTAGGATGCACAGGCAGGTAAGAGTGTGAATGCGATAAGCGAATATCGAGCGACTCTAACCACTTGACCACCTGACGTACCATTCAAATTTCATTTCCCTTCCAAAAATAACCAGATAGAATGCCGTCATGCTCGACATGATGCTCCTCGTGAAGTGGCCCGAGGAGGACACTCTTGAGTAGCCGGGTCACGCGGATGTTCTGCGCCGGAAAGCCACCGGTATACCATGAGCGCACGAGGAGACCCACAGTAATCGATAGTCATAGGACACGAAGTCGATGGCACTGGGTTAAATAGCAGCATCTTTGGGCCCGTTTCCTCTCTCCATAGAGCTCCGGAGAATTAGTCTCGACACAGCAACGCCGTCATGCAAATGCACTGGGTGTGCCTTTTGAATGAGTTTCGGACTCTGGGCGTGTCCGTGTGAGCAAGAGACGTTGGCGTTCTCAGGAAACGTCGGGCGGTCCTCCCGGACCGTACTGATACTTAGTCTTTCCTACGAGGGAGTTGTCAAGTAGGGGATCCCTCGACGTAGACGGCCAGAAACAGACCTCTAGCTTGAAACAAATCCGGCCTCTACCAGGAAACTGTATCAAGACAGGTGGTGTTTAAAATGATTTGTCGAAAGGCGTGAGATGGTCTGAAGACGAAAAAGCCTGTCATTCAGGTCAATGCAGTTACCCTAGGACGGTGCTGGTGACTCGCACAAACGAAGATAATCACACAGTAATTCGAATTAGAATAAATAAATCTACATCTTGAAAGTTTGTTTGGCTAGCCATAAAATAAATCCTCGCCATTTGAATTCAAATCACCGAGGCCAGCTCGCCCAAGTTGAACTTTTGGTCTCTGCTTCGGTAAACGTGGCTGACCAAATGCAAGACAGTCGAGTTGCAACCTGAGGAGTCGCTTCAGCTGCTTCGGAGCTATCAGCTAAACCAACATCTAGTGCCAATAAGAATCATCCCGAGGCAGGCAAGCCGACCAACATTTGATGGCAACGCAGATCACGATCTACCCCAATAACTGATTTCAATGTGTCGCACGTCCAAAGATGACGACTGTTGGAGGCGAGGGCGCCGGATAGGCAATTCCATGGCAGGCTCCGGCTCTAGCTGCGACGTGCGTACTGGAAGCGATGCAAAAGGTTGCATACGGGGTAACCGCTCCAGAGACATAGTACGTAACGAGGATATAGACCGCGAACGCCCATCACCAATGAAGGGTATGCGATTGAAGTTAGGGAGTCGATGATTGGAGGATGAGTAGGGATCCTGCGAAGACAGCGGAAAGTCTAGAGGTGCGTATTGCGCATGTGGAGCAGCCAAGGTAGGGAGTTCGTAACCTTCCTCAGTGAGTGATATCTTGCGTGCACGAGCTATTCGAAGGTCATCCAACTCATGATCTTCCGGGGCGCTTGCTCTCGAGCTCAATGATTCCAATGATATACGTGCCGGGAGGGAAAGGATCATGTTCCGTGCTGCAACAAAAGTGGAGGAAAGGAGGCCAGAGGACAAACCAGGTGTTGGTTCGACGGCACATCGTGAAAGTGTGTCCATACCCCGACCTTGGGCAGGCTTGCGTTGGGGAGGAAGAGTATCGCCGCGAGGGATTAGGAGCTCGGTACGGAGATGGATTGGGTCAGATGGCCATAATTGATTGGCACGACGGATGGCAGCGATAGAAACACCATAGCGAAGGGCAACACCAGCAAATGAATCACTTGGACCGACCTGCGATCGAACAGAAAAATGAGCCATACGCAGGTCAGACGAAGAAACAGACGAACATGATGTATAATGACATCAGTACCATCCTGAGAGGCGTGGCTGGCGGTAGTCCGGTCCTCCTGGATAGCTACCTCGGTGGATGATCGGTCCGAACCCAGTGGGCAGGTTAGCCTCCCGCTGCCGATCACGGTTACCGGTAGTCCACTTGACGTGTTACTACGACGTGCTGGCGAGACAGAACGGGTACGAAGAGGATGGTGTTCAGACGAGGAGTCGGGGGTGCGAGAGACGGGGGTCTCATGAATGCCATTCGGTGATACAATGTGGTTGTCGTCTGCAAAAGGATTTGTGATGAGCTGCCGACTGCACCCGTCGAGCTCGAGCATCCAGACGACATGAGAAGAGTAGGAGAGTCGGTCTTCCTACTGTCGATGGTTTGCCACAGGATTAAGCTGACTGACCTACACTGGATTACAAACCACATCACAAGACCTTGGGTACATTCCCAGCTTACTTGGACTATCGTTAGGAACCCTATTTGTAGAGTACTCATTCACTAAGAATCATCTATGCCACACGCAGATTCGTCACTTGTGCCTCCAGAAATCACTTCCAAGGCTGAGTTTTGGATCCACGTCCGTCACCAGTTACAACACCTGCTGACAGACCAAACACATTGGGTATGAGATCACAGCCATTGTACGTGTCGTGCCGAAGCGAGTGTCGTCTTTAGGTGACAAACTTGGCCAACGCATCTTCTCTGATATACAACTCCCTCCTCGCGTTTAAAGCTCATTTCGGGAGCGATGATCGTGCTGTGAACTGGTGCGGTGAGCAGAAATTCCCGCCCGTCCCCATCATATCCCTCTGGCCTCTTGGTGCGATCGGGTCTAGATTCCGTCTCGTTGAGCCCGTTGTACCTCCTTTGACGAGACGACGCACCTGAAACGGTCTAGACCATTGGTGCTTCCCCCTTCTGACAATGTGATTGTAGGATTCTACCTCATCCCGCCCCTTTTCCCTCAACCCCATTTTCCTGGGGTTTCTTCGAGAGATCAAACCACCACGTTTCCGAGCCAGAACACACTCCTTTTGGGCCCATTCTGTGGAAAGCCCGCATGTCAATTTATCAATGTTTCCCCAGACCGCCCCCGAGGCGTGTGTGCAACCGCATTCAAAAAAAAGAGAACTGTGATCGTACCCAATGTGGAGGAATTTCCTGACCATATCGCCTGTGATGGGGAAACCAAAAGCGAGATCGTCTGTCCCTTGATTTTACAGAATGGAAACGATGAGGTGGCATTGGGAGTTCTAGATCTGGATTGCCTTGCATTGGGCGGATTCGATAAACAGGACAGACTTGGATTAGAAGCCATCACACATTTGATTGTGGAGAGATGCGTTTGGTAACGGGTTGAATTTGTAATCTACAATTTTTACAAGGAGATGTGTCCTTTCGGAGAAGAAATACCAGAGCGTGTTGGAGGGGTAATTATTTCTGCTGAAGCTGCCATGCCAAATACTCCTCATGCATCTTCTTCTGTTCAGTCCACTGCTTCAATAACTTCTTTTCTTGATTCTTACTCAGCTTCCCACCCTCTCCATCGGCTATAGGAATGCCTTGGTCGTTCCATTGGCTGTACTCGCCCTCGGGGACATTTGGCGGTTTGAATAATTCTTCGGGGGGTATACGCCCCTTTTCAAGTTTCGCAAGCCGTTTTTCTTGCCCAGCTTGCGCCAGCTCTACTTTTCTAGCTGACTGGGCTTCGAGCTTCTGCCGCTTCTCGTCACGAGCTTTGATCAATTCCGACGGAGGAACTAGTTTCACGAGAGCTTTACCATCTGGGGAAAAGTTGGCAATGAATATGACGGGAAAACCTTCACGGGATACCTTCTTGGTCGTCCAGTGCCACACCCAACGGAACCAAGTCTTCATCACGAAGTCGGTCACAAAGTTTCAATATGTCCTTCAGCGCGTCGTCCTTTTTGGCAATGGCCGACTTTCGGACATCATCCCTAAATGAAGAAAGCGCCCGGAGATATGGAAGGAAAAGCTCCTCCCGCTAGAACCGAGATGGCTGAGATAGATAGTGCATGCATGCATAAACGCTTACGTTCACACTATTCGCATCATTCGTGACTTCTTGGCCCCAACCTAATTCAAGCTTTTCCCCCTCCCCGAGGCCAAACATCCGCAGCATGTCACCCACCCATCGGGCCGATTGCTCGACCACGGCAATGTTCGAGGACTTCCCACGATTATTTATATAAACATTAATGCGCGAGATTAGATCACGTAGAATTTTGAGAGCATCGGGAGTGTTGAAGGAATCGCAAAGCGCCGAACGGAACGCCAGCTTGCTCTCTGAGAACCTAAAAAGAGTTCGTGTGTGCAGTGTGATCGGGAAAAATTGGGACATGATTACCCATTCATGAGCTCCCTTTCAGGCTCTTCGTAATAATGATATCCATCCGATTTCCCCTCGCTGGCCGACAGCAACGCTTTCACTGTCGCGAAGAAGTTCTACAGAGACGATGTCAGACACCCCCGATATATATCCTCGCGACGCATACGTTGAAGGTGATCTCGATCGTTTTCACTTCACCTGTCATAAGTGACTCAGAAAAATCCATTTTGGTATTCCACAGTTGTGATAAGAACGCTAGGCGAAGTTGACGTGGGGTAAACCGTTGTAGTATGTCCTGTATTCCAAACTATCTCAGTAAACACATCCAGCAGTAAAAACCCCGCAATGCATACGCTAATGGGAATGAAATTCTTCAATGATTTGCTCATCTTGAGACCTTCGATGTGTAGGTGGCCCGTGTGGATGAAATAGCTGACCCACGCGTTGCACTCGTGGTATGCCTACGTGGGTTAGGAAAAGTGGACGTCTCGAACCGCGGGCTCGCTGCTCACCTCGGATTGTGCCATCTCGTTATCGTGGTGTGGAAATGCAAGATCAATGCCACCCGAGTGTATGTCCATGTGGTCACCAAATATCGCACTGGCCATTACCGAACATTCAATGTGCCAACCCGGACGACCTGGACCCCACGGTGACGGCCATGAGGGCTCTCCTGATTTCGATGCTTTCCACAAAGCGAAATCGGATGCGGAACGCTTGCCGGTAGTAGTCGAGAGTGCCCCTAAAATGGATGCCAATGGCATTACAAAATTCTGGCAGAAGTGATTCAAGACAAACCTTCTGCCTCTGCAAGTAATTCTCTATTGCCCTTGCTCCATGGCTCTAGTTTTGCATAAGTGTGGTTCTCCGAGGAATCGAAGACGACTGTGTCAAAATACACGCTGCCTTCATGGTTATAGGCATAGCCATTTTCCACGATACGCTTCACAAATTCTACAATCTCCGGAACATATTCCGTCACGCGAGTTATCATGTCAGGTCTACGAACTCGCAGACGATCCATATCCTTGAAAAACTGCTCCTCCCAAAACGCAGATAGGGTGCGAAAGATAGATGGATCAGTCACTGTGTGCTTCAACTACGCAAACTATTCAGCTTTGAATAACGATTCAGAGAAGAGCTATCACCTCTTTGTCAAGGGAAGCGGACAATATATCCCGGGAGTCGTCTAATAGGATCAAGGCTGATTCCTTTCCCTTCTGACTTTGCTGAGCAATTGACAGTGCCGAAGCTGTACGAATCTGTGATGTATACTTAGATGACTGTTGCGCATACAAGAAAACAACCCACAGCAGCGCCAAGATACATCTCAAACTTTTCGTCCCGTTTCAAGCACTCAGCTTTTTGAACCCTGTCATCTCGAAGAGCTTCTATCTGTGGCCACAAATCATGTATATTTTCGGCAGTCGGCTTGATGTTATTGGGTAGCCCTTTGGATACTTTGTCCAGGACATATAACTCCCAGGCATTTTGCACTTTAGCGAGAAGATCAGGAGTCAACGAAGACGTTTGAGCGCGGAAATCCTCAAAAAGATAATTTTGACGCGCCCGTAGTATAATCTTTTCCGCATCAGGCACGCACAGATGAAAAAAATCGTTGCCCACCTTGTCGTCGATGTCAGTGACGTTCATGACAAAATGGACTTCATAGCCAAAATAATCTGAAATAATCCTACGGAGGATGTCTTGGGTAACATAGTTTCTTCAGAACATGGGATGTTAGGATACGGTCAGGATACTGTCACGGTGACGCGACCGAATATGCCAACCTCGCATGACCCATATGAGAGGCATCGTATACAGTAGG
>JBBPKE010000231.1:0-28354 GCA_038089095.1 Tylopilus orsonianus | reverse complement strand
CAGACGTGTGCTCTTCCGATCTCCCCCTCCTCCTCCTCCCCCACCGCTTTTTCCTCCCCCACCGCTTTCTCCTCCACCGCCTCCTCCACCGCTCCTCCGACTCCCTCCCCCTCGCCCCCCTCCGTCTCCCCTACATCCACGTATGTCCCCTTGTTGATCCCCCGAATACGCTCACACCCCTCTGTAGCGCTGCCGTTCCTTCCACAACGTCCACCTCGCCTGCACCGGTCGTGTCTGTTCCTAGTCCTCTGCCATCTTCGTCCTCTGCCTCCACAACCCTTGGTCCTGCTGCTGCCGCCGCGACACCAGATGCCCTGTCGTCTGTGGTCGTCTCCGCCCCAGCCACCTTGTCCCCCTCTCCCCCCACTACTCCGTCCTCTTCGCTAGGGTACGTGGAACGCCCCCGACCGTTTTCCCTTTGTTGAACTCGTTCTAGCTTCTTTTCTGAACCTGGTGCCGTCGCGGGCACTTTCACCGTCGTTGGTCTTGTCGGCATTGCTGGCGTGATCGCGGTCGCTTTGCTTATCATAAGACGACGTCGCTCCACATCCTACCAAGAGGACACAGAATATCTCGACAAGACTCCCGATCTCTCCACCGATCCTCCCATGACCCAAGTCACACCCCATGATGACGGGTCCTCCGATCATGCCCACTATGGTGCTCCAATGGCTCCTACAACCCCCCCTACCGTGTACTATCCGAACCATGCTTATGCACAAGCCTTTTCCCCCCACGTTTATTCTTCGACATATGCTGTAGAATACACACAAGATTGTTCCACGCAGCATGCCTATTCCCCAGAGGACTATAACAGTGCATACCATCGTTCAGCCCCCCGTGTCGATCCCAACATGCCCAACCCTCACGAGTTCACTAGCGCGGAGCCGGACTCTGCCCCGGCGCTCAATCATCAGCCGGTCCTTCCTGATGCTTTACGCCCTTCCGTCAAGTCGACACAGGTTGTCCCCGGCCAGCGGCCGAGCGATCGCTATTCGATCGATTCTTTTTACGCTGGAATTGCAACGGATCCCCCACGGTCTCCTGGTCGAGTCCCTTGAAGTTTGAATAATACCAACGTTGCGATTGTTTTATTGGATATTTATTTTCGACATATATTCTTAAGCCATTGGATACCCCGTGACCCCTCTCTCGGTTCTTATCGATTTGCTGAGCATGGAATTTGATGTACGACATTGTTGCAACGTAGTCTGGCGTAGCCGTAATCACACGCCAGCGGTTTGGTTTTGTTGTTAGATTTGGTGTTGCTTGATTCGTTGGACACTGGAACACGACGACTACGAGCTTTAAATATCAGTGGTAGCACGATCGATGCTTTTGTTCTCCAGGTCCTTGTTTGGCGTGACGATTCGTCGTTTCCTGTCAACAAACAGTACTGCCGAGGCATTCATTCAGCCTGTCCCATCCAACCCCTCCGTCTCCTGTCTCTTCCTCAATAGACCCCAAAGCAAGAATGCCATCTCTATCCGGATGTTGCAGGTGAGTGCCCATGCGCCAACCTCCCAACACAGCGTCCCCATTTTGCCTAGGAACTCCACACTTGCCTGGACACCGTCAAGTTCGACAAAAGGCATGCCACAGTTCTCCTCCTCACGCCCATGACGTTGAGGACACCCCACACGTAGCGTTCGCGCCCTCATCGTCCGTTCTACGACCCCCGGCACATTCTGTGCTGGCGCAGACCTCATTGAACGACGCACGATGACGCGCACCCAGGTCGACAAGTTCCTTGTCGATCTCCGTGCTGCTTTGTCGGAACTCGAGACTCTCCCCATCCCGACCATCGCCGCGATAGACGGTCCCGCACTGGGCGGTGGACTCGAGCTTAGTTTTGCGTGCGACCTGCGTGTCGCCGGTATGCGTTTCCCCCTCCGTCAGGGTCCACGTAGGATGCTGAGCGATGAGCTGCCGTAGGGTATGACGTGACCAAGATCGGTCTGCCCGAGGTCCGTCTCGGGATTATACCCGGTGCGGGAGGTACACAGCGGGCCGTCCGGTTGCTTGGCATGTCCAAAGCTAAAGATTTGGTGTTCACTGCGCGCATGCTGGCGGCCACAGAGGCACTCGAATGGGGTGAGTGCATCGCTCCTGTGGCGCCCCTTCGTCTGATAACACTGTACATACAGGCGTAGTGGATTATGTCTCTGCCGCCCCGTCCTCGGCGTATGATCGTGCGCTTCAACTCGCGCAGGATATTTCCAAGAACGGTGGGTTTCCCAGGCATATCTGAATGCTTCACCTATCATATTGATCGTTTTTGTAGCGCCGCTGGCTCTGCGAGCGGCAAAACAGGCCCTTTCGCGTGCAGCGGATCTTTCTCTGGAGTCTGGTGAGGAAAAGCTATTCCTTGCATCCGCATAGCTACTCACGCGTCTCCCAGGTCTCGACTTTGAACGAGCTTCGTATGATCTCCTCCTCAACACCAAAGATCGCACTGAGGCTCTTGAAGCGTTCAAGGCAAAGCGATCCCCCGTCTTCCGGGGAGAATAGGCTTGGATGGCCTGGGGTATATCTTATTACATAGTTATGTGAATACCAGGATAACGTCCTAACCACGTCCGGTGACGGTAAAGCCCTGAGCGATTCCGCTCGGAATCGTCGCAGCGATGCTATCACTAAGCTTCAAGCCTTCCAACTCCTTCATCATCGTGCTCAAGCGCGTGATCTTGAAACGGTCTTTGAGACCCTTGATAGTGACATCGGTAACGGTGTCAGAAACGGTATCCTCCATCTCCGAGCTCTCATTAAAGCGGTTCTCGAACTGGACCCAATCACTTCTCTGCGCTAAATATGGTTTGAGGAGGGACGAGTCAATTCGACCAAGATAATTTTCGGTAATATAGGATCGTAAGATTTCGGGCCGAACAAGAAAGACATTGCCGAGTTGTCGGATGAACTCGTAACGTTCGAGCAAAGAGGGAACGTCAAACGACACGACAGCGTCTTGGTACGACTTGAGATCTCTGTCAAACGTCGTTGATCAGGCGCACGGCATGCTCGTCGTGTCGACTTACTTGGCAAGCATAAGCCCGCCTGTCGCACTGACGGGGAATTTGCGTAGGTGGTCCAGGAGAAGACTGTTGACTCATTCAGTACTGTCAGCGAAAACGGCACCAAAGACGCAATTATTGACCTGTGAAACGAAATGCCAATCTCGGTGAGGAAGACTTCGCGGTTCTTGCCGCTCAGACTTTGGAACGCAGTATCGCGAACCTTTTCCAAAATCTCGCAACATGCGACGCATGGCTCTGTGTTAACTCGAGCAAATGATTGGTCATCGTTACGAGGCTTGAAGTCGTTCTTCTTTTGTTTTCCAAGTTGCAGAGATAACCAAGAGATGATGGCTAAAAACATACGGAAAGTAGGTTGGGGGAAAAGTTTTGGTCGAGCTTACCGTCAATGAGTCGTTGCATCAGGTTGTTGCTGACGCCCTCAACGCGACTGACAGACTGATTATTGAAGACAGACATTTCGCGCCGAATCGTGACAGACCCAGCCGTTAGTGGGAACAGGGCAACGTTGACATAGTGCTGCCAGAGATGGCATATGAGGTCGGTGGTATTGATCACGCTCAAAGCCTGAAGGCTGGGTTCTGCCTTGGGATCAGCGGACTCGATGCGGGCATGCGCACTGTGCAGACCGGGATAAACGGCAGCACAGCTGACGACTGTCCCACACTCACGTTTCGACGGCGACTTCGAGATAGGACGTTGCGATCGCCTCGGCTAACACCTTGAGTAAGATAAAGGTGTTCTTTGGCCTACGAATCTGCGTATCAGCGCTGGGTTTGTCCCACAGGCAGTCGGAGAAATCTCACACATCATTTTGGAAACTAAGCTCAACACATCGCCCGACAGCCTCGGCATGCCATCTTAACATTTTCTCTGCTGTGTCAATGTTGATGAGCCCATCTTCCTCGCGTGTCGGCTCCTCAAAAGTCCTATCATATGTGCGATCCGTCATCATACTGCCGAATCGCATGATGGCAGCCGCTGCTTGTGCAGAGGTGGTAGAAGTGGCCGTTGTGGACGTGTTGGCAGCAGCAGCTCCCAAACGATCCACCATACGATCAAACATAGTGGTCTTTCCCCTTTCTCTCTGCGTTTTCATCTTGACGGAGCACGATAGTAAGCGGCAGGACGAGAAGATGACGCCAGACTCACATGAAATTGGGTAAAACTACTAAGAAGATTTGCGTAGAGGTCCGTCAGGCTTTTGCTCTCTCGATCAATGTATTTCTGTCCTTCAGCATATGGCATGAACAATTCCTCCATAGCCATTTCCAGCATTGCAGAGACCGTCGTGGTGGTAGCGCCATGAACAGCAGAGGATGCGTTGGTAAGTGATTTATAAAATTCAGTCGCCTCGAGCGATGATGGTCGGCTAGGGGTCACGGAGGGTAGCTCATGTTTCTTCAGATCATCGACTAAGGTAGAAGTCTCGATGTGAATAAGTTGCAGTACTCGTAAGTACGCCAGCTCCGATATGGAAACTCCCTTGTTCAAGAGCTGTTCGATATATTGTTGAATCTGTATAACGATATGAGGGCGCTCAACACCAGGCACAGAGCACACAGGACGGACCGATTGCGCAAAGACACGTTGCAGAAATACCTGCATGACTAGAGGTGGGTTCGGGAAGACTGCTTGCACAATTTGGGACTCTTGGGCCACCGTTGCTCTGATTTCTCCAAAAAGTTCAGTGAGACCTGACTCAGTTCTGGGAGGGCTTTCATCTGGATTCAAGATCGTACTCCATCTGTGACTCGTTATGAACGAGTTAAAAAAAAGAAAAGGATATAAACGCACAAGTTATTGCTGTGATCCACATGCTCCCGTATCTTGTTCATGAAAAAGTCGTGTTGATTGACGTACACTTGCACACAAGATGTGCCGCCATTGAAGTCCAGAAGTGTTTGAGCACAATGCTGTCGGGCGATCATGAGATAGTGGTATTGACGACCAATCGTATCAGAAACAGACTAACGTGCATCATCTTCGGATCGCCTTTGCGATAACATTTGTCAAAAAGATAGAGCATATCTTTCTCAAACTTTTCGCAATACTTGTCTATGTTCTCTCGTGTCTCCAAGATGGCTAAGAATCCAGGAGGTGCGCCAATAAGGACACCAGGAACATACCTTATCTGCTGTTGGAAGGTCAACCTCTTTGGCTACGGTTGTTAACCGTCTGAGAATAACGGCCACCTCTCGTCTGCCTGCTTTACCTTCCTTCTTGAGGGCGTCGAGTCGTATTGTATCACCACGGGAAAATTGGTTGTAGTAGTCAACCAAATCATGGGCAGCTTGTGCCCTCTGTCGTTCGATGTGAACAGACTCGAGCTTTTCACCTACCAAGTATCAGAGTGATGACCTACGTCAGAGAGCAAGTGGGCGCACCTATCCGAATCGCTGCACGCCCAACCTCGTTCAGCTTGGTCTCCATCGTCGAAAATGACGATCCGACGCCCTAATAGCTGCGCAGTCGGTCCTGCGTAGTGGAAGATGGAGTAGCAGGACATACATCGAATCCCTTGTTCAGTTCGGCCATCTTCTTCGAGTACTCTCGCTCTGAAACTCTGACACTCTTTTCGAGCTGCTCTGTCTTTGTCTGTACATCCTTTCGGATTGCTATCAGACGGTCGACAGCCTCTTCAAATGTGCGGATGAATGGTTTCGGGTCGAAGGCTGCAGGGAACATTTCGCATGGCAAAGGTATCACGGCGGATCAGACGCACGTCCTGAAGAGGTCTTTGACTGGGCAATCAGCTTCTCAGACACCGATCCTACGAGATCCTTGACATCAAACTTGGCCTGATGAAACGGTAAGTGGGGTCTGAGAAGGGACACTGGCTCGGACCTGGAATGTATCAAGGGTGAGTTGGGCTCCGACTGCGGGGTCGAGCTCGATTCGGTCGGGCTGCTGTCGTTGCATCGGGTGACGTGACGGCAGCTTGCAGTCATCCGTGTTGTTTTGACGTGTTGCAGAAAGCTCATCCATGGACGGACTCCATGCTCTCCTCCAATTGCTCGCAACGGATACCTCCATCATTGCCCATCTTCCGTATATATTGGATCACCTTTCGCCGACCTGTCTCGCCCCATCTCCACATCTGCAGAAATGGGTAAGCCAAGTGACCTCTCTGATACACTCCAGAGATCCCGCAGTACGCTGGGCCGCCATATGTATCGCGTATCGGACCTCGTTCTTGTCAAAATCCTTGCTCATTGACAATGCCCAATCGTGGGTCGGAGCCGTGTTTCCGTCCTTGTCGGTTTGTTGGATACTACATATCGCATGTATTTGCTTACACTTGCCTCGTCACAGAAACCTGAACCTGTTCCCGTCCTGAGGGTATCTATGCGGTTTTTGTGTCTGGTTCTTTGTACTGCAGGACATAACCTCGAGTTTCAAAGACAAGTTGCAATCCCCAATGTGCCCAAAGTGAGCTCGGCGCTTCTAACAATCGCCGAGAATCACAGTGACCGGGATATCAGGGTATTCCACATGTTTTGGTTGAGACTTCGTATTGATCATTTATCAGACCTCCTCAATGCGAGTGCTGGCACAATTAATACCTCTATACCCTTCGCTTCATAAGGCACTTGGTCAGAGATTATTCGCGCTGTGCAACCAAGTATTCGGTGCCTCTGCGCATCCTACGTCGGACAGCTTCTTGAATGCTACCGTGAAGCTCTATGCTGTCCTACACTTCCTCGGAGGGAAGGTTGGGGGTGCAAATTTATGGCGGACTTGCTTGGACGAGATCCTACGGTTTTCTTGGTCTGCTTGGTTGGCTTTGCGGACAACGTTTCCTACGAGCGCGCAACTGAGCCGTAAACCACTGGAATATTTACGCTCTCCTGACGGCCGATTGCGTGACCCTCTGCAACAAGCCGACAGGACGCACGACAATCCTCTGATAGCGGTTACACTCAACCTCGACAAACTTAAATATGGAGTCAGTGCAATTATTGCATTGTTGAGGTAATCTCAAACTATGCCTACATGTGCGCCATCAGCTTATGAGCACCACAGGGCGCTCGTTGCAGGCCCTGTTAAAATACCGATAGGCCATCTTGCAACCTTTTGCTGGTGTTTGTTCGCAAGCAACTTTGATGACGAGGTAAGTCTGCTGAGGATTGTGTTGGATCGCTCGCCGACTACTTCAGGGGCAAGCGCACTTTGATCCACAGATTAGGATTGCCGAATGCGCATTGATACCAGAAATTTGGATGCAGGCTTGCCATCTGCTTTCTTGCTTGGCTCGAACGTAGGATCGATATTTGATCTCATGTATTCATCCGCTGCAACTCCGATTTTCAGCACGCAGGATCTCCTAGCCCCCCACACGTCGAAGCTGATCATGATCATCTCGTCTCGCCTTGAAAATTGTATCGAGCAGTGCGTATAGTACTTCCCAGAAGTGCTCAATAGTTTATGTAAATCTTAGGTCACAGAGGCACTTGTTCCTTCGATGTGCTTATCACCTGCTTTACTTCTGTCCTGTCGTCGGTGCTACACTCGAAGTTAATCGTCTCTTGAAAGCCACCATATCCATTCTATCCCCCCTCTACCTCCATCAATCAAATACAAATACAAAGATGAATTCAGCAGGAGCTACTAGTCTGTCGAAGGGAGGCAAGAAGAGGCGGCAGGAATACGAAATGGACGATGTCCTCCCCCAAAACAATGTTACGGTATGTGTGACGAGCCATGAGTGTGTCATGTTGATTGCCGCTCTAGATGGTCAGTATTTTAACGCACGCCCTCATGTTTGGCAGCTGACAAAGTTCGTTAGTTGTGGATCAATGTATGCAACATGTTGAACTCGTTCCTTCTACCCACTCCCTTGCGAACCGGGTGCTTTTGTCCATCCTACTGTCACTTCCTTCGATACCACCTGCAAGGTTTTCACCTGATCCGAGCTTCCACGGGAGGGTGGTCAGAAAAGTCCGTAATTTGTGTATTAGAGGCGTGCAAGGAATTTCGCATGCTATGAACAAGGGTACTGTTCTTGTCCTTCGTTCACTTTCGTCTGAGGTATGTGGGCACATCTCAAACAGATAACTCTGAACGAACTGTACGCCCAGGGTTTAACAATGCGCGACATGCTTCATTCTCATGTTGACCTTCTTTTACATCCCCGACGTCCACCATTCGTTCGAACACTACCTTTCATAGAATCTCTCTCACTTTCATCCTCAGAGGAAAGCGCAGAAGAAACTGCGACTCGCCAGTCGTTCGGTCTGACTTTTGGCGATGGGCAGACTGGGTCAATTGCTTCCGAACCACAAAACCATCCTACACCAGTTAGCCAGAGCCCTTTGGTCATGAGTCAGCAGAAACTCCTAAATTCGCCGCAAGAGCGAGTATTGTTACCCTCTATCGAGCTGCATCCGCAAAGTATAACGAATGCCAGTGGTGATCCCTCAATGGCAGTGACTAATTTCGCTGTTCCCCCCGTGGCGCCCCCGTTGCCAGCCGTGCCTGACGTACCGGCTGGACCACTACAAGTTACCCCAAAAGTACTTACCCCGGCTCCATACATAGCGCCGATGTTAGTTGACGAATCCGACCATGAGGAAGTGCCTACCATCGATTTAGGCTCAGATTCAGATGTCTGAAGTCCACACATTGTTAATAGTAGATGTTTCAAACTCCACGCATGGCATGTGAGCCAAGTTTAAGTTCGCAGCCTCTTGACCGGGGCCGACTCTACTACAGGTCGGGAATCAGCTTCGTCATCGGAGCCCTCAATCTGTGAGAGGGGGGTTGAATTCTGGGTCAGACTCTGGGTCTTTGCACGTATAAGTTTACGAAGTCATAGCACATCTCCAAGGTACATTCTTACCATGCCTAGTAAGGAATCCACGACGATGTTTCTCGGATCAAGTGACTTTGCACGTTCGAAGAAGATTTGAGCGCGGCCAAGCATATGGTTGTCGATTGATTGCATGTCATCCACGTCTGCAGATCCAGGCTGGGAGGCAAGAACAGAACATATTCCCGCGTAGATGTGAAGCACGGCATTGTCACGATAAGGGAACGAGGGTAAAGAACTAACATTAAGAAATGTCAGCAGCGACTCCTAGCATTGCACTTGAAGTTCGAACAATTCTAGCTCATCGAGGGCCTCCCTATGTCTCCCAGCCAAGACGTACAGGTGGATGAGCTCACATAGGATTGCTTCCCTCTGTACCGTGGCAAATCAATCAATAATATGGCTGAGTGCTTATTCCAGAGCGCACGAACATCGTCAGGGTGATGCAACATCATCGTCCGCAGGTAGTCAATCGTCGTCTGGTTACTTTCTTCTCTGTGCCTAGAGTGATTCAAGAGCCCGATCGGAAGCATCCATAAGGTCCCCCAGTCGATTTCTTTGCACCTCGCGAGAATTGCCCAGGCTTGGCAAGCACGGTGAAGATCACTCCGTTGTATACTGAGGTGGAGGATATCGTAAAGCCGCCGCAGATGCACGCGACGGGAGGTGAGCGGTGAGATATCCTCTGGTGGTGAGAATAGGAATGTGTGGATGTTCGGAGGCATGTCCGTCAATGGCCGGGCGACGCTCCAGCAAGGACAAGGTCCTCGCGAATGCGGGGGACATTTTGTATTGCTGACTCTCACTCGTCTTGTGAACGCTATTCCACGGCACATACATATTCGTTACTCCTCGCTTAGGACAGCGGGTACTCCGTCCAATGCAGTCGTTGGAGGAAGATTTCAGCTTCGAGTCGTCTGTTTGGGGTGCACCCGCGCCGGCACCCTCCCTTTTGTCTCCTTCACCATTACTGCACATCTCTCCTGCTCCATCTCACGACCAACTTGATGATTTCGATGACTTTCATACCCCGTTGGAATCCAAAACACCTTCTCTCACGCAGGATGATGATTTTGGAGATTTCGGGGACTTTGGCGAGGTAGAGGGCTCAGACACTAATTTCGCTTTCGAGGAGGATACGACATTCGGCGGGGAAATACAACTTCAAGAACCAGATATGTCTTGGCTGAGTTGGAGGTCTTTCCATCTGCTTTCTATGCAGGATCTGCGCCTACAAATCGAGGAAATCCTTGGGCCAGTTTGGCCGGACAGACTGTCCAGGTTGACCAGTGACGGGGATATCAGACAGGTTGAAGGCATTTCCCAGATACTAACTGCTTCAACAAGGTGCGCGGAACATTTTGTTGCCCATATCATCCTATTTATGCATAGTAGTCGCGACCTGTATTCATCGCTACTGAACTCACCCCCTCTGATGGAACCGATCAGTTGGGTGCGATCCCGTACAAGACAACAACATTTGATTTTCCTCGGACTTCCTGTCAACCTGGACGAAATGTTTCCCCGAGCTTCCGCAAAACCTCTTCCACCGCTTCACATTTCAACCCGACCTGTTTCCGCTCCTCCAGGAGCGAACGGTCCAATCTGGAGCGTGCCCTCATCCCGCAGTAGCTCTCGAGCAGCGAGTCGTTCGAATACGCCTCAACCATCTGCGCGTTCTGGACCATCAACGGTGATACAGCTTAGCCTCGGCCCCAAACCGGAACTGGATACAAAAAAAATAGACACCCTTTTGAAGCTCGACACAGGTGGCGTTGTGTTCGTCGTTACATCCCAGGCGTGCCCCGTGACCGATTCGTAGATCAACTAAACCTGTTGCCGTTAACAAAGCTAGACAAATATTTTGAAGATCTGCGCTTGGAGACGACGAACACGTCTTCACTTTTGACACATCTGCTTCAAACGCGCGACGCACTGCAGCAGGACTCAGAGACGTACAATCGGTTGATTGCAGAGTTAGTAAGCGAGGCCCAAAAGAATAAGTTGGGAAAAAGTAAAGCAGGGGTGAAACGCAGTGGAACCCTGAGTTAAGGTTATTTGTTTTGATACCATCCAGTTAGTAGTTTACCTGCACGGTTATTCTTTTTCAAGGGATAGATTGACCCTTAGGGAGGTTGATGTTAGATAGTGGGTTGGCTGTCATTGTTGGAACTAGACACGAGACACCTCTCAACACCGCAGTATGACGGGTTATGATACATTCGTAATAGGGACTTACTCCGCACAAGTGAAGTTTGCGGTGTTTGAACCTGTCGAACTCAGTCGTCCCTCTGTTTCTATGTCGCGATATGCCGTCTATGTAGGAGATCAGAATTTGAAACTCCGAACGTGCCGGAAGCGTGACCTGGTGCGACAAAACTTTGCATTGGGTAGTATTACTTGTCCAAAAAAGTAACTTGGTGATGCTGTGTAATTGCGTCACGGTACACGGTAACGCGTCTGTCACAGCGCACCTCCGGATAAGATCCCTTCTGACCTACCACAATGAATATCTTCAGGAGCTGTAAGTTGTGATAATTTCTCAAAGATGACCCCATGGTGATAATAGCAAAAAGTACTAGGCAAAGTCTGGCGTAAGTACCAGCTCACTCCGATCATCCATCACTTACTCACTTCCTCCCTAGAAGATCCTAACGCAGCCGAGGTGGTTAAAATCGAATCGGGTCAGCTGTATCTTGTCAGGCCAGGAAACATACGGCCCTCTAGGGAGTGCATGTACGCTGTCCTGCCTCCAAATCGTTCGTCGCATCGGTTACATATCCGCTTCGCAGCTACAACGAAGCAATTGCCACCATCAGACGGGTCCCCTCCCTTGACCACAACTTTCAGCTTGTAATCACCCGCGTATACGAAGAAGGTGACCAAGAACTATTGGAGGACGAAGATGAAAGTGCGACATTGCTATTGTCATCGAAGTTCTACTTAGCGTATTACAGCTGACGAAGAGAGGGTCTTTCTGATCAGCGAAGAACTGGAGTTCCGCCCTGGTCCTGGAGAGAGCACACATGACGCCTCCTTTGTATGGCGTGATCTAGATGGCGATATTGATGAACTTTACGAATTCCTCATGACGGAGGAGACGAACGAGCCTACTCGCGCATTTTTCGAAACCTGCATGTATCGTGCCATGTACGAGCGCAAGTACAGAACAAGTGCCGACAATGTCCGAGATCCGGAACTCGAACAGTTTATCTGGAAGTGAGCGTCTGACGGTGTCGCCAAGATACCATCCACTTACTGGTATGCCTCTCCAGGCCGCCTGTATCCAAGAGTACCAGAGCAAGAACCACCAAAGATAAAACCGTCTTTATTCCAAAGGAGACGGAAAATCTTCCAGAAACAGCAGAAGATATTTCGGGTGCTAAACAACCTGCTGCTTCCACGCAAAAAGGTGCCAGTAGTAAATCCAAACCTGTTCTACAAAGCGCAGATCTACTGGAGATCATGAATACTCGGGCCTATTTCTTTATTTGGGACTTGGATGCTGACGGATTTGTGACTGCGCATGACGAAATTCTCGATGCAAGAATCGTCAAGCACACTCGGGATAACTATAATTACTGGGTTACCGCGACGTTCGATGACGGCGACCTGATAATGCACAGAATTGCCTCTGATATGAATCCTCGCTGGTCTCAACAGACGCACTCACTCACTTGGAACTACAATGTCGGTGGAACTTACGGAAGCTGGGCGTTTCAGTTTACCTCCGCAGATGGGTACGAAATGTTCAAGGCAGCTTTCACTAGGGCCACTTGGGAAACGCTACATCAGTTACCTTGGACTAAAATCAAGGCAAGTTGATATTAGCGTTAATTTGACCCCATATTATGACCTTTCATTAGCCGGACGAACAAGCATATGTCATGAGTTCAAATTCTGTGGATGTAGAAATGCGAGATGAAGAGGATGAAGAGGGAGACGAGGAAGAAATTTTGTCCGAACTTGACCCTGACGAAGGTGGTTCCTTTCCCCCCTAGCAGTGGTTTCGGTATCTAATCGTCACAGAACCAAGCGACGAGGAAGAGGACGAGGAAGAAATATCTCCCGTCCCAAGGTTACCAGGAGAACGCAACTCGATGTTAACGGTTGGATATAAAGGCGACCGCTCATACGTCTTGCGAGGCAACAATATCGGGGTCTTCTCTCACACTGGTGATAATCAGGTGAAATACTTTGCAACCATTAGCAAAATAGCAACTACGAGAGGGAAGGAGTTCAAACCCCGAGAGGTAGTTTCATCCCTTCGCTTCGGATAGGGGCACGCTAAGTAGTCTGGAAGGTTATGCTACACGATCAAGACTCGAAAATGATCTTGATGAACCCTGCCGACCCTCACTCGTTGTATAGCATGGACATCGAACGTGGAAAAGTCATAGAGGAGTGGAAGGTTCACGAAGATGTTACAGTTGACCATGTGGCGCCGGATAACAAATTCGCTCAAACTACTCCAGAGCAGACTCTTGTTGGTGCATCGCTTAATGCGCTATTCCGCATCGACCCGCGCATTTCCGGAAATAAAATGGTCGATAGCCAGTATAAACAGTATGTCGGCAAGAACAAGTTTTCAGACCTTGTGACTACAGCCAGCGGTAAACTCGCAGTAGCAAGCGAGAAAGGTGACATCAGACTCTTCGACTGCATCGGGAAGAATGCGAAGACAGCATTACCACCTCTTGGTGATCCTATCCTTGGTATCGATGTCACTGCCAACGGGCGATGGATAGTCGCAACAATGAAGAATTATTTGCTCCTTATTGACACTCTTATTGGCGAAGGTAGATATGCTGGTTCCCTCGGTTTCGATCGCAGTTTCCCCGCAAGCGCAAAGCCAATTCCGCGACGACTCACATTGCGTGCGGAACACGTCGCGTATATGAATCACGAAATCAGTTTCTCCCCCGCTCGGTACTAGGCACGAAACAAGTCATTATGGTGCAGAACTCATGTTACTTTCCAGGTTTAACCGAGGGGAAGGCCAGGAAGAGAATGCCATAGTCACCTCCACTGGCAAATACGTGATAGCTTGGGACTTCAGGAAGGTTAAGAAAGGGCAACTTGACAAGTACGAAATCAAGAAGTATGAGGACAACGTAGTCCAAGATAACTTCAAGTTCGGTGATGACAAAGAAATTGTGGGTGGATCCTTCCAACAAGAGATTTTCATTCCAAAAGGGCTTTCATAGATCGTTGCTTTGGAGAACAACGTATTGGCGATCAATAAGAAAAATCTGAAAAGGCCAACCAGAATATCACTTGCGCCAACGAGCAGTTTGCGAAGCAGGTCGAGCGTTGTGAACAGTCCCTATTAACTACACATACGCCATGTAGAACGGACCATTCTAAAAATTCTGAAAGGGAATACCCCGTGCAGCAGTGTAGTTTACAAAACGAATGTACCGTCTCCCGTAAATAGTAACGCGTTAAATGAGGGAATAAATCTTCACTTCTCCGACTGTGAGTCAGGCCGAGAGCCGTCAGGAACCCGATCCCTGGCATCCACGTACCTCCATATGCCGAAGTGCCACATAACCCTGGGTATCATCAAACTGACTCCGAGCACTACTGTTGCCCATAACATTGGACTCCACTGCGCGACATCCCATCGTTCATCACCCAAGGCCCACAACGTGACATAGATATGCAAAATGTCGCCGATGAGAAGAGGGATCAATAATGCTCGGACGATTTTCTCCTGGATTGCAGGCTGCGAAGCCAAGTGCTTCCTAGCGGCTGTAAGGACGAAAGCATTCAGGAGTCCCATGAGAGCACAAACGTGCGCGAGTTGGATGACCGTCACGATGGACGCCCTGGGCAGAATGGTAGGGGGAGGAGCGTCTGCCGGCCAGGGTGCTTGAGTGTTATGGCTCTTGGGAATTCTCAGCATCGATGGAAAGAAGGGAAGGGGGGCACGGTATTACCGTTTCGGGATCGCACAGAGTCCCAATGAACCCTATAAAAGTCAACGCGGGTTCATAAAAGGCGAACAGAGCATAGTAAAAGTCAGGAAGTGCAGAAGTGGGTGGCTGCATCGGGCAAAGAGCCGGCTGAGAAGCAAGCCAAGATACATTGCGGGACGCTGTCGGACTATATACTTGTGGGCCGAAAATACATTCACGTGGGATGGAAACAGCGCGGGGTTTCCTCCCGAAAAAGTACCGGGGGGAAAAGACTGGGGCACGATCAGGGCCGACCTGCCCTAAAGCAAGGGTTCATTTGATCTTACCATTGGTTTCCAATAATTTTTCATGGTCTATCTTAACCCAGGTGGACAGCAAGACCCATCCCACGTTGATTCCACCAAATGGCGAGGACCCAGATGGAACAAGAGGGTTATAATGCGGGCTCCACGGCTTTGCCAACTCTGTCAATGTGGGGTGGTGCTTCGCGCCCATCGAACATGGCTTTGTAGTACTAGTAGAATAATGTCTTGCATATAGATTCGGTGCCACGGCGTACCAAGACCGAAGGCTGCCCTCGCTGTAAAGACTTGCCTCTTTTAGAAGGTCACCGTGACTGGCTCAGTAGTTCTTGTTGGTGCCGCCCGCTGCAACTGTGCATGCCGACTCATTCTCGATGCTGTTGCTTCACTGTCTTAGGTGCGCGTTTGTCTACTTTCAAGGTTTGGCGTTTCATGCCTTTTCGTATCCAGCTACGTCGCTGCTGTGGCTGCTTTCATATTCGTGACTCTCTCGCTTGGTTGGTCTTCGTCTTCGACCACCTCTTCCGTGTCTGACAAGGCCTAAGCTAGCGGACTGCTCTACATCTCGGAATTAATTGAAGAGTACTCTCGTCCTGCTAAGCTGGTTGGGCAGCGAGGGATCTATGTTCGCATGTTTTCCCTTGGCCAAAGACTCTGCTCATTACGGCCTTCTAGACTATTATTTTCCTACACGTGTTGCTTTATGCTACCGATTCCCTCCCGCTGCTTCAGACGGTGTTTTCAATTATCTGCCACGTAGTATATTTGCAAAACTTCTCAAGCCAGTGGCCGCTCATCTCCTTATCCTCCCCTTCATTCATTGTTTCGTGTGCAATGGCGATCATGAATCACTTTCTCTGGTTCATTTACTTCTCTCGCCTAGTTCGTGATGCGAGACAGAGTCATAGATCCCGTGGTCCGGCCTCTAACCCACCTGGTTTCACAGATATCGCGACATTCTTTGCGATCTGTGTCTGGCTCGTTCCACTGTTCCTATTCTTGAGCTTGAGCGCTAATGACAGCGCTCTTCCTACTTCGTCAGGTGCTTTTTCTATTTTCCTTTCTCGGGCTTAGACTCAATGGCCCAGCATTAGATATTGCCAGCCCATATTCAGGCGCTCTACGGTCCAAGTCTTCATTGTTCAAATCTATGTTTTCCGTCTTCTCCAAGAACAGATTTATGACCTCCGATAAGTCAAATGGGTTGATCATACCATCTTCTGCTTCAGCCCCCGCCTACCCACCGTTGTCACCTTCGACCCCACCTTTGTCACCACCTTTCCTTTCGCCCTTACCACGTAGCCCGACAACATCAAGCCATAACCCCCAGCATGAACCCAAACCCACATCTTCTCCCCAACGCCGACTCTCCCAACGTTCACCTGAAGTTTTGAAAGGGATGCTAGGTGATAGTACTGCACTCTCATCCAGGTGGATCGCGCGCTCTGCCAATGAATGAGTAGTGCATCTACAGACATATTAATGCGGGTCTTGCGTTGGTCGTGAGCTTCAAGCTACGTTTCGTACATAGTATGGTTGCTTTACTCGCAAGTGCCACCACCCGGCAGGCAGTTGTTTTGAAAAGTGTGTTGCAGAAATCGAAATCATTGACAATGAATGTACATACTTTTCAAAATAATAATAATGATAATAAACGGGGTGGAGGGGGGGCCATCGTGTACTTCATCTCAGATTCAAGTTGAGGGCGTGTGACGCCAGCAGAGGCCATATCCAGGTTTCCTATTTGATTTTGTAGCTTGCGCGGGCTTTGTTACCAGTTCCAGCCCAAATTCAAGTTGCTCTTTGCGCAGATGCATCTCCATCTTGGGCACAACCCAAGAACCCTCTATCTCTTGACGGACCCTCACGAGGAGCGATTGGGCCACAGGGTACTCATATTTCGCGCGGCGGAAGCCAATGCGAGTCAAGTTGTAGTTGAATTTCTGTCCGGGAACGAGGTAAACCTTACCGGAACGATCAAATTAACGAATCGAGCTGTAAAAGGGTGCTTGGGGCTTATCTCAGTTGAAGATGGCGCGTGCACGTAACGTTGAATATTTCGCATACACTGACTGTGAAGGTAGACATATTCCTGGCAGCGATCACTTCGGCCACTGAAGTAGGGAGCACCCGTCCTTCTCAATCACTTCCTGAGAGGGTTGCAAGGATCCACGAAGTCAGGTTCTTTTGCCTGACATCATCCTCTTGGGATGATTTCTCTTCTCAAGACTCATTCGTCAATCCGGAGAGCACCGACGCAGTGATAAATAGGGACACATATTTACAGACCTTCAACTCGAATGCAGTACTTGAGCATCCATGCATGCCACTCACAAAGATTCTGTCTTCTGGCTCTTTTTACTACTCCCTGGGTTCATCATGGGACCTGTCGACACGGCTCGCCGCACGATTATCTCGAGATTGTCGACACGATGTCGGAATCTTTGATAAAAGATTCATTTGGAACGAATACATCATCCGAAGTTTACTCGATTTTCGGGAGAAGCTTGATCCAAACGAACGCCAAGACCTCGATCGATGCCAGTTCATTGTGCGCCTTATCACTTCACATTTATTTCGTGGACTACATGTTGTTTCTGACCACGCCTCTAGGTTCTTGCCATTCAGGGATATGTCGGAGTGTCTACCATGGCCCTTCCAGCACCACCTGTCAACGGTGCCCCTGTGATTGCCACTTTGTCACTTGTATCACGCTTAGGGTGGAAAAGAGCAGGGACCCGCTTCAACACCCGGGGCATTGATGACGATGGGAATACTGCAAACTTCGTAGAGGCGAGTGTACTAAAAATCTATTCATTTGGCCTGTCTTTTGAGTGAGGGCCGCAGACAGAAACAATTTTAAGTACAGATCAGCATACCGTTAGCTACACGCAAGTTCGAGGGAGTGTCCCGTGTATGCTGTTTCTCCACTTAGTGCCCCATCAGCCTCACTTTGAGTGTAGTGTTTTGGGAACAACAGGGGATCCAAACGTTTGGTCAGCGAATCCAAATAACCCGTCCACAAGCATCACAGCCTGCGTTTGAGCGTCACTTCGCGCATCTCATGGAAGAATACGGCGCAGCACATGCAATAAATCTTCTCGGTACTAAGGAGAACGAAGCGATCCTCTCAGCAGCGTATGGAAAGCATCTAAACCAAACCAGAGGATTTTGGGATGATCAGCTCAGCGTTACACACTATGACTTCCACAACGCTGTCAGAATCACTGGTCATGATGGTATTGTCAGAGAATTTGGGTAAGCTGGCTTGCCACGTTGCTCGTTCACATCCTCACAGCCCCAAGATATTTGAAAGATATCGCCGATCGCATGGATCATTTCGGATTTACCCTAGTCGATGCATCAACGGAAGAAAAAATCACGGAGCAACGCGGAGTATTCAGAACAAATTGCTTGGATTGGTGACATTGGTTCCAGCACCGTCTATTTGTAACTGACTTCTTTCTGATTACAGCCTGGATAGGACCAATTTCGTCCAAGATATCCTTTCACGCAAAGCGATTGAGCAGTTCTTTGGTCTAGTCCATCGCGAATGGTTACAAGCTAATGCTCTCTGGAAATACCACAGGGAACTCTGGGCAGAAAATGGTGATGCGCTATCGCGTATATATGCTGGTACTGGCGCTCTGAACACAAGCTTTACGCGGATGGGAAAACGGACACTAGCGGGTTGGCCTTCTTAGCTTATATATTCTGGAGAATCACAGAACGATTTTTCACAGGTGTTCTCTCTGATGCAACGAAAAGTGTATCAAGAGCGTACATCAATAATTTTCAGGACAAGAACAAGCAAGTTGCTATTGACATGTTCCTTGTAGTTTTTTTTTTTTTGCATCTTGATCAAATTTCTGAGAGTGCAACAGGGTAATCTCAACAATCAAACACAAGTAAACATATTTGACCCTGTCCATGATATGGTCCGCAAGACCCTAAATGAACGGTCGGTTATTCAGAAATGACAGCCCCGATGGTACTAAATTCCAAACCTACAGAGTATCGGAATATTCCTATACCCGCCCATGTACCATCTTCGTCGGCACCTGGAATGTAAATGGCAGGGTAACTCAAAGAATTCTACTTCCGCTTCTTTGATGTGAACATGCACTTTACAGCCACCATCTGAAAGCTTGATGCCTTGGCTGTTTCCCCGAGATAGTGAGTTTAATTAATGAGCATTCACAGGTGGGGCACGTCTGACAGCTGCGTTGGCCTCAGACTTCCTCGAGTAAGCATTCTTGTTGAGGAAGAAAGCTCGCTAAACCCCGGCCATAGGCCAGATATTTTTGTTCTGGGTTTTCAAGAGATAGTTCTCCTCACCGCTCAGCAGATTATTCAGACTGACCCAGAGAAAAGGTGTCTGATATTCCTTGAATAATTTGATCCATTACTTATTTCACCACACAGGCGAACGTGGGAAGATAGTATTATGAAGACAATTAATGGCCGGTCAAAGCCCTCGGGAGAGTATGTGTTATTGCGTAGTGAGCAGGTATTCACTTCCAAATTTCGCTTATCTACTTGGGGTAATGCTCTGCACGCAGTTGGTCGGCACTGCTCTCCTTATTATAGTCAAATTAGAGCTGACCTCTGTGATTCGCAATGTCGAAGGGGCCTCTCGGAAAGTAGGTCGAGTTATCTACACTGGGGCTGTCCGTTGACCCCCTTATTAGACAGGCTTGCGAGGAATGTCGGGCAATAAAGGCGGAGTTGGTATTCGACTGGATTACTACGACACTACCTTTTGCTTTGTCACCGCCCACCTGGCTGCTGGACACTCCAACACTGAGGAACGTAATGCCGATTTCTGGACAATTACGAAAGAATTGCACTTCCTGAAAGGGAAAACAATCGCCTGTCACGAGTACGTTCGCGAACTTGGGAAGAATCGGTTCCTCACGAAAGTTCCGCAGCAATATCATTTGGCTAGCTGACACCAACTATCGCATTGATCTTTCCAATGAAAGCGTTAGGTCCCTCGTGAAGAAGGATGATTATGATCCACTCGTTGGATCAGATCAGGTGAGCCCTTTCTTGCCCTCAAAAACACTCTGAGAGGACAGCCCATATATAGCTAAGACTGGCGATCGAGAATGGCGAGGCTTTTGCGGGATACGATGAAGGGCCATTGCTCTTTCCCCCCACGTACAAATATGATGTCGGGACCGACTACTACGATTCGAGTGAGAAAATGCGGACGCCTGCTTGGACTGGTATGTAGTTTTTGGTCGCTTTCGTCTTCATCCCACCCTACTCGCTCTCCAGACAGAATATTGTTTCGGGGCAGCCTAGACTTGTCTGTTTACTCACGAGCCGAGCTCCGAGGTTCTGACCACCGACCAGGTGATTTACTCGATGTCTATCTTCGCCACAAGACATTGAGAACTACCCTTCAGTTTTCGCGCTATTCCGAAGTGAAGTGCGGATCATTGATACAGTAAAACGCGCCGCACTGTCTCGTTTGTTGCTTGAGACCACCCTAGCTGCTATTTCTGGTGAGAGACCGGAAGAAAAAATTGAGGCGCTTACCTTGCCATATGATACAGATGATTGTAAGACATCATGTTTCAAATTTGTCTTGTCTCTAAAGATACTGTGTGGCAGTACCTCCCCCAAGTTCAGATGATCTGCGTTGGTGGGACACACTGGGTGAGTGCAAGATGTACATTTCACTGAATGGCTAAACTAAAGAACTTGTAGAAATTAGCAAGGGAAGACTGGTGATTTCATCTCCACTGCTGGACACAATTCTCACAAATCCCTTCGACTTACCTGGAGACTCGCCCTCGTCATCAGACGAGGAGCTCTATTCACATGTAGCCGATCTGCCCGTGCGCATTACCCCTGAGCCAGTAGCGCAGAGAAGAGTTAATGTTCTTGGTCCCAGGAAGTAATTGGCATAAATTAGAATACGGCAACGGGGTGATGCAATACAAGTAAAACGACATCGGCAGAGTAAGAAAGGCAACTAGATGAGCCCCTGCTTCTTCAAGTCCTCGTACGTTTTCTTGTTGTATACGTTGCCTTCGTCATCCTCCAGCTCTTCCATCGTCTCTTGCTCAAATATTTCGTGCCTTCCTTCCCGTTTAAGCTTTTCTGCAACTAATGATAATGATCGATTTCGTCGGCTTCCAGGCAGCGCAAACAAAATATACACACGTGAGAGCGCATCCTCAATGCGAGTGATTTCGTGGAAATGTTTTGTATTCGGCAAACCTAAAGCTCGCATACCGAAAGCATGCCGGGATTCCTGTAGAGGAAGGTCAGGTTGTATCATCCAATAAGCTACCACGAGCAAGGTACCTGAAAGTGTCGGTCAAAATTTTTCCTAGAGTTAAACCTTAGCAATCATTAGCTAACGCTAGGGGTTCAGCGTACCTTCCCATATACACATGGTCAGAACATATTTCGCATCGGTACTCAACCCCGAGACCATGGAGTTTATACAACCAGTATGGGATTGGTTTTCCATCCCAACCGAGGGGGAGTTTAAGTGGGTTGTAAATCCTTTCTTCTTCTTCTTCTTCCTCCTCCTCCTCACCTCCGCCATCCGCGCTGTTTGTGGGAACGGGTGGCCCCGACTGTTCAAGTAGCTCCTGCTCACGCTCTCGTGCGGTCAGAGAAAAACGACGTTCCACGTTGGATTTCGTTTCATTGACTGTGGGAGCGAGTACAAGGAGTAGGGAGGCGGAAAGATGTGTGAATAGTGCAGCACTTCGCAACCTGGACTGCCACGCGGTTGCATCACGGGGAACTGTTGGAGGTGTCTGGACGCCGTTCGGATTTTGTGGCGGCCCGCTGGAGGCGGCTTGCTTAGCAATCGCCTTGACATGTTTTTTCGAGGTCAAGTGAGCGTCGTACACAGTTTGCTTGGAATAGCTTTTCTGACCTGTGATAAATGGAATTGGTGTACTCATGACGTTAATGGGAAAACAACTCACAAGCGGAGCACCATACGCCTTCTGCTTCATCCGAGGGCACACGCTTACCACTCTGATCTTCCCAGTCGGCATCAAATTCCCCCGCTTCCCATTTCTTCTGGAATTCAGCTTCGTCGCTCTGGTGTTTCGAGTCCACACCAATAAGGGGTTGCGTTCGCTTGAGAAAGGACAACAAGTAACCGTGCAAACTCCGAATATACCTAACACGCATTGAGTATTGTAACCGTACTTGATAACAAGGATACACTTACACTTCATACTCTTTGGAATGGCGCGTTTCCTTGGGAAGCTCACTGTGCAGTGTGCCGTTCTGAGTTGCGAGAAGAACGTCTAGGTACTGTAAGTAGGGAAGCCGTTTGGTAATGTGCTTCAAATTGTTGTAAGCGGTGTGGTTCGCATACAAGTCGACGTATTTCCCGTATGCTTCTTCACCGGAGAACATCAACGACACAGCTAAACAAATAGTGGATAAGGCGCCGCAGGTGGGAATGTGCATAGCTACGCACGGTCCTCCTCAAATTCCTCGTCTATGCCATCCTGATTGCCCTCCTCAAGAAGAGCAGCGAGCTCCAATTCGAAGGCTCCTGCTGCAACATCAGGATACTTATTGTAGTGGTCCTGAATCTTCACCAACCGCGCGTAGAACTCAGAAAGGTCACCTGGCTGCGCTGGTGCAGTAAGCGCATCTATCTCAGCTCTGCGAGTGTCTTCGTCGTCGTACTGGGCCTTGAGCGAGGCCACACGAGATGTAACGCGGCTCAGCACCTGGGCTGCCTTGTGTTCCGTCTGCAACCTGACTTCATGGGCAGGCTGGTTGCGGGACAAGAGAGAGTAGAGTGCCATCTCGTAGCGCTCGATCTCTTCGTGGGCCTGTCGCTGTGTTTCAATGATGGAGTCCATGGTCTTTGTCGCAGCGGATAAGTCGAGAGTCCAATTTGGGCGTTGGGTTGCTTTCAAACTCCGCCACCATCTCGGTTTTCCCTGCACGTCTTGTACAAAAGACCGTCCGAAATGTCTGGTATCAACCCCGGAGATGAGGTGAAAGCGCCTTTTTGGTAGTCTGGACGGCATTTCTGACACTTTCTCCTCTCCAGAAATTGATATTTGAGTCGTCAGAAGCCGTCTCGGTCGTGTCCACGTTTGACGACCTTAACTTGAAGGAAGACTTGCTCCGAGGAATATATGCATACAGTCTGTCTTCGTCTCACTCTTTTTTCTTCAAGCCTCATTCGATTCGACAGACTTTGAAAAGCCTTCTGCTATCCAGCAGCGCGCTATATTACCCATCATTCAAGGTCGCGACGTCATCGCTCAAGCACAGTCGGGAACCGGTAAAACTGCAACTTTCTCAATATCCATCCTCCAGTCCATCGATGTTTCTGTGCGCGAAACACAAGCACTCGTTCTTTCCCCAACAAGAGAGCTTGCTACCCAGATCCAGTCCGTTGTGCTTGCTCTTGGTGATTACATGAACGTCCAATGTCACGCATGCATCGGAGGGACATCCATCGGGGAGGACATTCGAAAGCTTGAATACGGGCAACATGTGGTATCGGGGACTCCCGGCCGCGTTTTCGATATGATACGCCGAAGAGCTCTCCGGACACGGAACATCAAAATGCTCGTCCTCGATGAAGCGGATGAGCTCCTGAATAAAGGATTCAAGGATCAAATATACGATGTATATCGCTATCTTCCTCCGGCAACACAAGTCGTATTGCTGAGCGCCACGCTTCCCTACGACGTGTTGGAGATGACTACGAAATTTATGACGGACCCCATTCGGATTCTGGTAAAGCGTGACGAATTGACGCTTGAAGGGATCAAGCAGTTCTTCGTGGCTGTTGAAAAGGAAGACTGGAAGTTCGACACGCTATGTGATTTGTACGACACACTCACTATCACCCAAGCCGTGATTTTCTGCAACACTCGACGAAAGGTTCGAGTCTCTGACTAGATACTATCAATAAGGCTCATTATCATGACAGGTCGACTGGTTAACAGAGAAAATGAGAGCTGCCAATTTCACTGTATCATCAATGCATGGTGAGATGGTGCAGAAAGAGAGAGACGCCATTATGGCGGAGTTCCGCGGTGGGACGTCGTAAGCCTTCTCCCTCCCTACTCAGAAATGTCTTATGAAACTTATTGTAGACGTGTGCTTATTACGACTGATGTGTGGGCCCGAGGAATCGATGTTCAGCAAGTCTCCCTCGTCATCAACTATGATCTCCCAGCGTAACCCCTTTCCCTTTGACACTGGACGTTTTTGATCGCTTCCTTCACAGGAACCGTGAGAACTACATACATCGCATCGGTCGTTCAGGGCGATTTGGCAGGAAAGGTGTTGCTATCAATGTACGTTGCACATCTCCTTCTTTCGTCATATGCTCACAGTAGGATGTCTTAGTTTGTGACAGTTGAGGATGTGCGCATCCTCCGTGACATTGGTAAGGCTAGTCTCCATTTCACTTCCTACGATTCTCAGTCATGCCCCTCAGAACAATTTTACAGCACGCAGATAGTGAGTCGTTCTAATGTCATGCCATCGATTCTTTTCCTTAGAAAAATTCCAGGATGAGATGCCTGTCAATGCCGCAGAACTTATCTAGAATGTATTCTGACTGGATAAACTGAGGGTTTTATTCTACGATTGCTTTCCCTGCCCGATGTCTTCCCTATCTCTTGTTTCGTTACGTTCTTTATCGTCGTGGCATCGATACTTCCTTATGCTCTTGTATTCGTCGATATTGTCTAGCACTATTATTTTATACATTCTCAGCAGAATTTCGGAGGCAAATCTACTTAACATCACCAATCTCCAACTTCAACCGGGCAATCAGTCAACTTGTGAATGTAATGCATTCGTCATTAGGTCATACGTTCCACTCGCCGAAGTGGATGGCACACTTAGCCCCCGCATTTCAATCGCCGGAACGGAGACAAGAAACTAATAATTCGATGGTCGGCGAACGAACACACCGCTTTCATGAAACATCGTTGCCACCTAATGTTTGATCTCTGGAAATCTCCGAACAAGGTCAGCAAGGGGGACAGCCCTGGGAATTCAACACGACTGCTCACGAGACCAGATGAAACCAGCCGCTCTGGAACTACTGCGGACCGTCGTTCGAATCTCCCAACAAAGATAACATGGAAAGGAAGTGAGAATTCCTATCGTAATTTCTCTAGGAGGTCGCCGAGGGCTTCGATCCACCCTGCGTTCGCCGAGGTCTGTTTCGCGGTGTTCGCCCACGGAGGCGAGGCTATGAGAAGTGAACAGGGTATATCAAGCGGTAAGCGGGGTGCATCACTCGTGGTTCAAGGCGTAATCGGAATTCCACGGAGTGCCCTCAAAGTTACAGGCCAAGGTAGGGAAGCGGCCTGCGCGTAACGGAGCCTAGCACCGACTGTCGCAGCACGGTCACGCGGTGAGTTGTCTCCATCGGCTGAACACCTCGGGAAGACTTTCAGGCGTTCAGCCGGAATTGATGATACAGACCGACTCCTGTCCCTTCTCCAGGTGAATTTTCCTCGAAAGGCTGTGAATATCCTTGAGTCGACTCATCGGATTCGGATCGGACTACGATCCGACGGAGCTCGTTCTCCGAGGTCTCCGCTGGTGAAACGAATAAATCGTGATACGACCTATTGACCTCAATCAGTCTCACCTTCACGTGGTTTTCACCCGTTTTTCACCCAAGGGTTGGGGTCGCCAGAGAAAGGTATTGGTCTGACCCTGGGATTCTGTTTGCTCAGACTGTACAAGGTATTCCCGAACGCGTTCCACAGCCACAGGAATTCTCTCGAACGACGTAGGTACCTGGGCTGCAGTGCGCACCACAAAGCGCCGTAGCTAGGCTTCGGCTAGCAATCATAGGATAGCTGATACGAGCCAATTCATGAGTCCTGAGCGCAGTTGGTAATAAGAAACACCCTGAAACGGGCGACGAAGGTTTGTGAGGGTCCGAATGTCTTCTCTATACGGGTTTCAACCCTCGTAGCCTGAATCACTGATCCAAAATGTCCACCGGATCTGCAAAGCCGGGCCATGGTCGAGAGCCTCGCAACTAATGATGCGGTGAGCTTCAAGCACCACGAAACAATGTTCATAAAACTCCTTCGCAAGATGAGGCACACGCGAGTGAACTGCCAGTAATCATAGTTGCGGTTATTTTTGGAAGGTGATATCCGTTTTTAGGATATAGAGTTTTATGATGGCTATTAACCATCTGTACACTGGTTCAGGAAGTAAACATTTGTCGCCAGGTCGCATGTAAGGATGCAGACTTCAGTTTATACTAAATGCCGCCCTCGGTGCGCGTCGTTTCTGTCACCCCGCTCAAAGGAAAATAAAAATACACGGACGCACTGTCGAAAGAATCGCTTCGATCTCTTCACATACAAAGATATTTCTACCTGACCGAGGGTGAGATTCATCATCTGGGAATGCCGGTTGAAAGTACGGTACCTGTTTCAGTAAGACCCTCTTCGTGGATGCGTTATGGAAGTGTTGCCTTCTGACGAGTTTCGACCCCCTGGGCGTTTCCGGAAACAATACTCCGTAGGGTTGTTTACCCTGGCCTACTGCTGCGATCCGGATCCGCTACTCCAAGTCGTGCGACTGTCTTTGAATTGGTTTTGATATTTCCGGAGGACTGAATGACGTGAACAGGGTGTCTGGCTATCCCCATGTCGGGGACGAATATGTGTAAGCAGGTGAGAGAACCATGTTTCCCGAGGTATAAAAACGATGTACCCACATGCTATCCTCACTCAGAGGCCCAGATGTGTTACTGGAGAAGGTGCGTGGTATATCCAACCTGCGTTACCATGTCTCATACGCTCCTCCCAACGCGAAGAGTGAGGAATACGTATCGAGTGTGAGTCCAGACTATGTTCTGTATAAAACCAAATCACCCCTTACCTTAAACCCGTTACAGGTGTGGACACGTTGTGAGCCTAGTAAGACACTACACCTCATTCCTTTATTATTGCTTATCCTAGTTCTGAATAGCCGGATGAAGAAGTGGGTCGGCCTAAGCACTGTGAAAAAATGACTAACACGCTCTAGATCAAGTGTGACCTTCATAACTGCAAGTTTAGCCCTAGGCACTCCCCAAATTGTGTCCCCCCACAGTGTACTAAAACATGTTGGCAGTAGTAAGCATTTTTCACTCATGCTTATGGTCTGTTTAGCTCACTTGTACTATCCAACAAAGCCATCAGTACCCTCAGCAATATGGTGGGTGACTTGTTCGCTTGTGGGCTTGTGGATGACCATCGGTCGATACAGCACCACAGATAGACAAGAAATGTCCAAAGTGCAGTGGTTCAGGATGATTCCGGCCGTGTCACGTGGGTTGGTCCTCCCGAGTTAACGCTACTGCGGACATTGCGTTCTTCAGTCTTTTCTCAGTATTCAATGGATCGGATACGGTCTTGGATAGAAGGGACGGTTATTTCGCATAATAGATGTGATGAGATGTGATATTGCTACAGGCTATGGTAGTGGGGCACATCTGATTATATGTCGTCGTTAATGTTATGTTTTTTCTTGAGCTGCGCGAGCTCTTCCTCCCTTCGTGCCAAGTCGGCTTTCGCTGCCGCTGCGTCTTGTTTGGCAGGCATATGATAGAGAACGACAATATATCGTTCCTGCAGATGGAACCCATTCAAGTGATCAAGTGCATTCTTTGCCTATATAGATGGATCAGAATAAATCATGGATAAAAGAATTTGTTACGCACATCCATCACATCGTCAAATACAACAAATGCTGTTCCCTTTGTTTTTGTTTCGTTTCCTATTCGAATCTGCCTAATGCTCCCGTAGCGGCCGAAGAGGTCGTAGAGATCTTCGCCGGTGATTTGGTAGTTGAGATTCTTGACAAAGAGAATACGGTTAGCACCAGGCGGAAGCTTTGACTAGACAACCTAGATGAGATTTATGGTAAGATAATCGCTAAGAGACAAGTACCGTTGGTCGAGGAGTAGCCATTACAGTGCTTTGCTAGTTGATAGGCCGGCCACTGCTTCAGCTTCACGGAGCGGCGCTCTCAACTCTATGACAATTTCCCTACAGTACTTGCTTGTCGCTGCAACGCACCTCGTGTGTGCGTTGACTCCGATCAAAACCCCGCTGAGCTATGAAAATCGCACGGTCTACTACGGTATAGCTCATTTCAGAACGTTGTAAGTAGCACCTCCAAAATTAGAAATAGACGGAGTTTAAATCTGAGTACCACTTGGCAACTTGTGTCGCCTTGGACCCCTTTCGCACCGTTGTCGTCCAATGGACCACAGTGACTACCGTAATTCTAGGGTTA
>JBBPKE010000230.1:0-28358 GCA_038089095.1 Tylopilus orsonianus | reverse complement strand
TCTTCTTTTTCTTCTTTGATCTTTAAATTTGAAAGGTCAAGATCAAGGAACTCTGGATTAGCTAGGATATCATCTAGCTCTACTTTGTTTGTGACTGGAGTTAATGCCTCAACAGTCCTCCTATACACGAGTGCTTCTCTAAACTTGGGGAAAGAGTACCAGTTGTCATTGGAATCATAATTTTCACTGGTTTCTATCAGATATATGAAGTAGTCTGATCAAAGTGAATGGAGTGAATACTCCTTGGCATATGCAAGGGCTAATCCTCTTGCATAATGTAGCATTCTCAAAGATAAATGTAACTATATCAGGAGAACTTCATTCCCTTTTGACCACTCTTGGCCAATAGCCTTCCAAGCAGCAACTACTACAATGAAAAGTGGTGACATGAGCATTGATCTGAAGATCAACAAATTTGAACTATAGTAATAGAACCAGCTTTAACCAATTATCACTGTGTGAGATGACTCCTCTGAGGCCCTATAGGCTTTTCAGCTCTGATTCCCTATCTAGGACACTTTACTTAAAAAAGGTGACTGAAGTCAAAAGGATATGTAGTGCAAGAAGATCCCCTTGAGCCTGGGGTCCAGCTTTGTTTTCCTTAACACTGGGATCTGCATATGATGAGGTATAGAGTGAAGTGAAGTGTGGTGGAGTAGATGAGTTAGTTCAGTCTTAATGAAGCCAACAGCTCTCACTATACAGCAAAAAGCCTAGGCCACCATCAAATACTAACTTAAGAGTTTAGAATGAGGCTAAAATGCCACAAAGACTAAACTAGAGTCTTTGGGCATTACATTGACAGACTATATACTATACAGGCCAGTGCATGGATCAGCTTAGGGCCAGTGTGCAAAACTACTCTATTACTATCTATGGGTATATAAGAGAACATTCCAGAATGTTCTATGATGGTAATTAAATATATGTGTTCAATGTATGTTTGTTTGAACTAGCCTAGACTTATGATATCATGCAGTGCAGGCACAGCCACCACACATGCTCATTATGTAAGAGGCACAGCCTCAGGTCATGTGATCTATCACATGATGCAGCATAGCCACAGGTCATGTGACCAATGAAAGTATAACCATTCAAGTCACAAAAGTGTAGTGAAAATGATGGTTTTCAACACTAAAAGCTTCTGAGGAGTACTTGGTAGTTTATCAGGCTAAATACCCAATAAACTAGAACTGGGGGTTCTAGCCAGGCAGATTCCCATGCTATATACTATAGGGAACCATGCATGAACCATGCAATGGCTGTGGCTGTACTATCAACTATGGTAACTAGGTAGTAAGGTGTACTGAGTATCTAACTATATATGGAAGGTCTGATGTGATGGGATCATATCTTTACAAGAGCCCACTAACTACAGGTGTAAAGGCATCAGCCTTGCAAAGTCTGTGTGTATGTGTCTAGAGTGGTGATATAATAGTCTATGTAGCAGATATGCTACACCTTGGTAACGGCCGAGATCACAGAGCAGGCACAGAGTGTTAGCTGAGCTGACACACAAGGTATCATGAGAGTATCCGCTGCCATCACATAATGGGCCCTTATGTAATACAGGATATAGGGTATCGCCAATGAGTACTGGCAGGTAGTTACTACATATAGTCATCCATGGATGGTCCATGCACATGTATCTACAGTATATAAGGTCCCATAATGTCCCCACTAGATCCCCAGATCTAGTATATTGGGGTTTAGCTCTAGTACTCGCTAGTGATGGCCTGTGCATAAGTCCACATAGTCGGTGGCACATAGGTGGCTGGTGTTGCAGACGTCCCAGCCTAGCAGCTTGTCCGCTACAATCTAGACCATTTAGGTCTTAGGGTTTGCTAACTCATACCAGGAGATAGTACTGACTAAGCACTAACTCTTAGCTAAAACTCTTATCCATTGCTAACCTCTTAGCTAACTCCTATTTCATACCCATAACCTAGGGTTACTGCTAGATTAACCATGAAGCATTTATTTCATTCTCTTAATACTAAAATTCATATGTAACAATATCTAAAGATAAAAACAAGGGTAATGAATATAATGTGAGGGTAGACAGATGGTAGTTCAGTCTAATGAAGCCAACATCCATTGCTATACAGCTTAGGTCTAAGCTCACACTAGTTTAACTTAAGAGCTTAAAAAATAAGGTAAAATATAACAAAACTGAACTAAGTTTTGTGCCATGGATTGCATAGATTTATATATGTCTAGCTACAGTGCACAGACCACCTTAGGGCTGGCATGTTTATTATATTAAAAATACAAGAAGATACATATGAAGGCATATTACATATATTATAGAATGTTTTAGAAAAAGTAATATCATAGATTTAGGCTTTGCACAGCAATATTTATATAATGGGTCTAGATGCTTATGTAAGGAGTGTTATGTAAAATGAGCCAGTATCCATGTCACATGACCATGAGGTCAACCTTAACCATTTGTATGGTTAAGTCAAAAGTTAGATGGAAAAAGATGTGTTTTCAACACAAGTTAGCAATATCTGGCACACAAGTAACTTCTCAAATTGAATCATCAGTTAATCCCATTGGTTGTTATTGCAGGAAGTGCATTTAGATTCATAAGATGACAAATATAGCTATATTGCAGTTAAAAAAGTTAATTCATTACATATGAAGCAGATAAATCACCAGCTTAGCATATGCATCATCAGCCATCTCATTATGCTACTGAAGTAGACTTATGTCTGGGCTCACTACCTGTGGGTATTAGGTATATAATCTCAATATCCAAAGCTGGGGCTTTGAAGGGCTATTCACTAGCTTTATATACTCTAGCTATTGGTGCACAGACCATGCTATGCTAACCAGCCCTATACTATGTCCATGGGACATACTAAAGTCCTTTAACTATATAAGGGAGTCCATGGCCAATGGGAGCACACTCTCTTGTCATGGGCAATACCTAAACCCTGTTAATACTCCATGACCACTCCACAATCTCAGCCATTGCTGAGGTGAAGCATACAACTGCTTCAACATATAGGATTTTTCAAGCTCATTCAAGACAGTACTCTATAAACAGGGCAACTGTCAAACATCACTGCCCCCAACAGAGTTGTAACCTATCACTCTAAGCAAAAAATTCGTGGCAAACTGTGATGCCTTGCCCAGGTCACCCTTTTCACTAGTCTTCGACTGTTGCGAATGAGCCAGAGGCTGGACAAAGTTCTCTACAAATTGCTGTGCTTGTCGTGCCTGCCAGGAATTAGAGATTGAAAGTGCATCACGGGCATATATCCAAAGCGCCTCATGGGTGGAATATTCCTGCACGAGGGAGATGGCATGACCCAGTAGATCTTCCTCAATAATTATATTCCTCAAAGACACATCTCCAGTCCCCAGAGCCGCTCGAGAGAGTGAGAAGATGAAATGAATTGCGCTGTAATCAGACACATGATGATCAATCCACCGCTTTATTCCTGCAATTTCGTCGCGGAAAATTTGACCAAATTCCATGTTATCCGTATCAGAGACGTAATCTGAAAGAAGACTCCGCATGCACATCAGACGATGTGTCCAAGCAAAATAGTTGCGTGGATAGAGTTCGCAAGTTCGAGAAACCAACGCAAGTTCTTGTCGAATCGCTCTCCGGGATGCAAATAGAAGATGACAACAGGACCTCACAGCTGCAACATCCGCGAATCGTGGATCGTAGGCAAGGCTGAGAAGCCATCGCCGATGATACCATAACTCAGCATTTTTGGCACAGTGCTGTGAGGAGAGAAGTGATGACGTGAAACACAGTTCGGCGTGCGGATCGATCAGATGCAGCCGAACGAGATTCTTTCTGGCATTGAGAGCGGTCTGGTGGGATGGATTTGCGAGTAGCAGAATGGATGACGAGGAAATCAGGTCGTAGACTGCTGAGGGTTTGAGTACATGGCTCTGTTGGGCTGTTATTGTCGGTGGCGTTTGCACGCAGCCGCGAGCAGACTTGAAAACGCCAACAGCATGGAGATACAGCTTGTAAAGGATCTGCTGTGGAACACCGAGGTTCTCTTCTACGAAAAGGAATGGGGCGAATGATGCTGCTGAATCCACATCTTCTGGATTATGAGTTTGGGCCGCCCAGATGGAACCATCTCCGGGAAGAATCTCAATTGCCTGACTGGAAACACTTCACCAACATTCATCCTTTTGAGGAATGAAATTACTCACGGGCATTTAGACAAAAGCGAAGCGAGGAGTTCGTATATTTCCGAGGTTGGGGGCGAGGCAGCAAAACTCATTGCTGCATAGTAGTATGAGGCCGAGCTGAGACTGCGACGCGACGGACTATAAGTTTCACCGAAGCGGTGGCGGGTGTCCTCAACTATTAGAAGCTCTACTTCAGGCTGGAACGGCTCGCCTCCCCAATGGTCCACCATCCACTATGCGATTTCTTAATCCGCACAGAGCTCAGAGCCTTGTCGGGATGGCCTGACATTCCCATGACTGGAGAATGCCAAATGTGCATTCCAGGTCGGCCAAGTCTCTCCAACATGTTCTATCGTTCAACAACGCTGTAACCATGACTGACTCTACCATGGCACGGAGGCTTATCCATCTCCTTGTCGCCATCTACGTTGGCAGTGCTATCGTCTACTCGCCGTGCTTTCTGTTGATGACCGCATCAGTAAGGATAAAAAGTTGGTTCGCTCTGACCCGTCCAGGTACGGGAAATGGTATACAGTTGCGAAACATCGAATCCCCCTTGAACCTTGCGGATGAGCCTTTGTATTGGCCCGTCACGCTCGTCGGCGAGAACGGCCTCCGAAACAGCGAAGTTGCGATGCGAGAATCATTTTTCCTCTCGAAAGCCTTCTCCCAAAGCATGCAACCATGCAAAATCATCCCATTCTACTACAAGCGTTCGGCGACATTTGAAGACAACGACGTTACAATTACTACTGTTGTCACTTTCAACCGATTTAAGGTGTTTGCGGAACTGGCCAAACGGTATAGAGGTGCGAGAACAGCCGTTTGAAGTGTTTGATTTTGTGTAACGGGTGCTAGGTCCCATATCCGCCGTTGTTCAAGTGGTTCCCAGCAATCCTCGTGTTGTCCTTAATGCATTGCGCGACTTGTATACATCCACCCCCGGGATGTCCAGTTTTGTCGATGTACATCTCGTTCTCTCTCCGTTCTCTCGCCAGTTAAACGCCTGGCGCAACGTCGCCCGTTTATTTTCCCGTACAGAATTTGTCATGATGCTGGATGTCGACTTCGCCATTTGTACCGATTTTCGGAGCTATGTCCAGGCCAGCTTGGATGGCGGGGTTGGCCTTAGCCTTCGTGACGGCTACACTGCAATGGTAGTTCCAGCGTTCGAATACCTCAACCAACAGGACGGTATCCGGCCAGGCACTTTTCCGAGTGACAAAAAGGTTCTTCTGATCCCTCCATCTATTTACATCCACGTAAATCCTTTTCAGGTTCTACTAGAACTTGTGAAGCTGGGAAAAGTCGACATGTTTCATAAATCTTGGGCACTGGGGCATAACAGCACGGATTATCCACGGTTTTATGTTGCCTCTCCGGGAGAGGCGTATGAAATCAAGCAATACCAGTCCGCATACGAGCCATATGTCATCTTTAAGAAAGAAGGGCCGCCCTGGTAAGTGCTATGTGATTGCACACGTGTTGACTATGCGAGGTTGACATTGTAGGTGTGATGAGCGCTTTGTAGGATATGGGGGAAACAAGGCTGCTTGCTTGTATGAAATGTATCTTTCTGGAATCTCGTTTTATGTCCTTGCGGATCATTTCTTGATTCATCAAAATCATGCATATGAAGAAGTCGCACGCAGGCTCGAAGTACGCAGTTCCTTCTACTACCCATGATATTTCGCCTTACATGCATGGGCCACTCCTGGAAGCGCAAAAGTAATCGCAAGATTTACCAAGACTTTAGGGAAGAAACTTGCCTCCGGTGAGTGATTGATTCCTTGTCCCGTTCTCCTAGCGAATGGATTCATTGAGCATGCTCCAAAGCTACCTTCGACATCATCGCGACGCGGGCACGTTGAACACCACTCTGGGGAGCAATGTAGTAGATGAATGCAAGAAGCTTAAAGGGGCTTCAAGTTCAGCTGTATACGTATGTTTTTCCATTCTATATCCGAACTACTGTCAACCTCTGTTAGATCATTGACGGAAAGGTGTAGAGTATTCCTTATGTTGGTATCTCCCTGGCGTCCGGTTCAAAGATAATTTAAGCCATGATCTCTTTACGAATCTTTACATACCTTTCGGCACATTCTGTCGGATACTCGTGTCCACACATCGGAGTTTGGAGGGTCAATGGCACAGCTTGCCTGTCGTTCATGATCGTCACGGTACAGTGCTACAAGCTTCGAGCTTCGACGTAGCAGGAAGTTTCGCCCAGTATTTGCTACATTGTGTTATTGAAGTTTGAAGCCCCACTATATCGGTGATTTGTCGTCAAGTGATAATCATGCTAGGGTTCGTGAATTGACCCGATTTTGAATTGACAAAAAGTTTCCCCTGTAGTGATGCATACTACTAAGTGCATGCCTTTTCCCAGTTTGTTGATGAATCGATGAATCATGCAATGAAATGGTTGCACTGCACAGTAGAGCACGAGCCAAGGTAGGAGGACCTAGACTTCGTTCTAGGCCTTTTTTCATCACATGCTCTGGCCCCATCAAAGCTGTGACCAAGTTCGTACCTGCCAGCCATGACCGAATCAAGTTACCTTCACCTATTCCATGAAACAGTACATACCAGCGCAGTACAAACAGCCAAATCTACCTGTTCCTAGTATTTCAACGCGACAGACGTAATCCTTGCCGCAAGACGGGATCAAATGATGAAATACATTTGGGTGAGCCCCAACTCAGTGCATTTAAGACGGAAGAGCACTCTGTCCATATCCACAATTTACCCACATCTTTCCGTCGGTACATTGTGAACATGAATGTTAGGCTCGTTGGGGAATGCACGGCAAGACTCCCCCGCCTTAATTACTTTCCACATCTAGAGTCTTCTCTTGAGGATCTCTTCTCCGGGGAGACAAGGCCTGTAACGAGCAGGAACCACCTGGATGGCTGCTTATCATCCACTCAACAAGGGTATGTGTACTCCGTGGATGGAGTTTGAAATAAGGTCAATTCTCCGCAGGGCAGCTCTGCACGAGCTCCAATCCTTCGAGCCTCTCAGAGAGTGTCTTGGAAATTTCCCTCCTACTGGGGATGGCCGCGCGGCAGAGTGCCACTTATGCCATTACCATGGACCTAGCTCGTCTTGCGGCCATTCACCCTGCTCGATGGATCGATGTCCGCGTGCGGCAATTGACAAGAATTTTACGAACCGCTTACGAACGCTCTGTGATGGTCGTCTCGGTTTAAACTCAAACATAGCACTTATATCATCATCCAGTCCAACTCCCGCTAGTGTGCCAATTTCGCCCTCCCCCAGTATACAGGCGCCCACAACACTACCATTGGTCCAGCAGGTGTTACTGTGTAAAGACCTGGCTAGACCCAAGTGGGCACAAACCTCCGCGAGCACTTCCCTTAGCTCTCCGTGACACCGGTGTAACTGGGAAGTAGCTGAGAACCAATTTTGTGGACAGTGGATTGAGAGAGTAAGTAAGGAAGTTTGGGCTCATATCCGTGTGGCTCACGGCTTGAAGGGAATGTATTCAGTAGTGTTGCTGCAGGTGGGGCAAATATCTGGAGAATCTCAAGGTCAGCAGCCTGCAGCGACACCTTACTAAGTATTTGAAATCAAAGGCGTTGTTCGACCTGTAACGTGGTCTTTGCACGATGTAACTAGGCATCTGCACGGGTATGGCATACCCGCGCGGGTCGCGGGCACGGGTATGAACGGGTACGGGTACGGGTATGAGTCTGACGTACCCGTACCCGCCGTGCGGGTTGCTAATCTGTAGACCCACATTGCCACGAGATGTCGCCACGAGATAGAACTCCACGTTTGATATCCTGGAGTATGTGCTAGACCATCGTGAAGCTGTGGATAAGATAACCCAATGGCGGGAGTTGCGTGCTGTAAAGCTGAACGACAATGAGTTGGAGCTGCTTGGAGAGTTGCGGGATGTACTGAGGGTGCGCTGACGTTAGGCAACTTGATCACTGATGTGACCGTGGCTTTAGATTTTTAAGGATGCCACATCATTCTTTTCACGCTCAATCCCTTGCCTTGCCCATGCTATCCCTGCCATGGACCTCGTTGAGAAGCTGACGACATATTTAGATGATCGCAAGTACACGCCATCAATTCGTGCTGCAGTCTCACTCGCAAAGCATACATTGAACAGATACTACCAGCATACCAACAACTCACGAACATATCGGATCGCAACGAGTAAGTACTTTTGCACCAAATTGAGCTACTCATCAATGCATTCTCTAACCTCAATCGAAGTTGAGCGGCTGTTCAGTTGTGGTTAGCTGATTATCACTCACACACATCCACGGTTCTCTACTCAATCTATCCGCTTGTTCATGTGCCTCTCCACATGGAGCCACCCTGGTCTCGTCAAAGATAACGATGTGGTCGCAGTTAGTGTCATATCTGATGAAATTGGGGAGGAGAAACCTCTGGACAATGGATGGGATGCTATTAAATTGTAGATGTCTGTACAACTGTTTCGCCCACATGTTTCGGGTAGACCCGCGGGTTCGCATACCCGCCAGGTACCCTCACTAACCCGCCGCATGTACCCGTACCCGCCGTGCGGGTACGGGTTTAATGCGGGTACGGGTACGGGTACAACCATTGATACCCGGGGGTATACCCGTGCAGAAGCCTAGATGTAACCATGCACGGGGACATATCAAGTGGAACGAGGAATGCCACCGCGCTTGTTCTCAGAGCAGAGTACCTTGACAGAAAAGGTCACGGCTGGTGTTAAATATTGCCGCTTATTTGATAACAATTGTAGTTGGTTCTCAGCCTTGCTACTCTGTTTACCGTGGCACCGGACAGCTATTACTTAGATCTGATCGCTCACTTGGAATATTGAAGTAAGAGATAAGATAAGATTGTTAGTACAATCAGATCGCAAACGTGGCAGCATGTCACCATTTGGTGTGGCGGTGCAATTGAAACATTGCTGCGTCCATTGAAAGCTTACTCGTTTGTGTCTACCACCCTTACTACGGTTCCTACATTTTAGTCCACTTAAGCTTTCTCCCGCACGTTGGTGGCTTCCACCATGACTACGTGCCGCCGAACACACGCACGCCGAACTACGTGGCTGGCCTTTGGACTCGTCGCACTAGCTGCATTCTCTGTCTCTGCACAACCGGACTCGGCGCCATCTTCGATTCAACATGTAAGATGGGTACTCCACGTTCACTTGTTATGTTGAATGATACGAGCATACCTGTCAGGTGCAACCTGAACCCACACCCGAATTTGGAGCCCATGATGCCCGTGAGGTCGTGCCGCCGGTGGGTGCCTATGTGCTAACTCTGATGCAGAGCATCATTGACCATGAAACACTGTAGGCAACTCGACGCACTTCGGTGGACGATAATCGGATGACTGAAGGTTTGATTCTGCCCGCTGACACGGCACGGGACAATTGACGTCCCGACAGCCAACCGTGCATTCAAGTTTGCAATGATAACCCTCTCCAATATAACGGCACACCCACCACCCTATGACCATGACCCGTTCTCTCAGTCAAGCACTTCGCAAGCATTGCTTTTTCTCTCGTCCTACCTTCCGAATGCTCAGGGACAAGGACCATTCGGCAGTGCGATCCGCATATCGATCAAACTGTATCAGAAATTCTTTCCTTTTCGAGTTTTCTCTTGGATGGATAACTCGTCCGCGGGTGCACGGAGAAAGGACGAGGAGATGCGTGGCAAGGCAATCAAAGTGATTGATTTGCTCCAGTACTCAGCCGAGCTTGGAAATACGGATGCACTGTACACGCTTGCTCGTCTCTCCCTCGTACGTTCTTTCGTTGGACGTCGTACTCCGCACTGGAATGAGGGAATATTATTCTTAGTTTCCACCAAATGTCTACTTTGTGTCAGACCCCAAGCTTGCGTACTCGTACTTTTCTGCACATGCATCTTCAACTGGAAACGCGACCTCGCAATCAATCCTCGCGTTCTTCCATGCCACGGGGTATGCAGAGACAATGCCAGTGGACCAGGCCAAAGCCATGTTGTATTACACATTTGCTGCCCAGGGGGGACACAAGGGGGCACAGATGGCCCTTGCATATCGCTACTGGAGTGGTATCAGTACTCTGGAAGACTGTTCTCGGGCTGTAGATTGGTACGAAGCGGCTGCTGATTCAGGTAAATATTCGCTCTATATGCGTGATGCGTATGATTCATTGACATGTGTGGACAGCCATGGAGATGTTCTTGTCCGGTACTCCAGGGGGTCTTACACTACCCTACACGCATACGCGAATCTCGGATTTGGACGGGGGAGTGTACGGACCGGGTGCTAGCGTTGCATCCACGGGACTTAATGTAGTGAAGCCAGCTGTGAAAGCAGGTGTTGCTCAAGCCGCAGGGGAGACATGGGAAGATCTTCTTGAGTACTATATGGTACGCTGTCTTGCCGTGGCTCTGGGCTACTTCTATTTACTCTATCACCTTCAGTTTAATGCCGATCGCGGGGAAATGGATTTTGCGTATAAGCTCGGCAAGATCTTTTACCAGGGAAGTATTTACGCGACCTCTGGCGGGATCGGCTCTGGCTCTGAAGGTGTGGGGCGTGTCGGTCAAGATTTCAGTCTCGCTCGATCCTACTTTCTCAAGATCGCGCGACAGGTCTGGCCACGCGATCCAGTCAATCCTCTACAGCACAATGCTCTGAACGACAAGCCAGAGGGCGTCACTCAACTCGGGTGGGCAGCGAAGAGCGCTGCTTACTTGGGGAAGATGTATTTGCGCGGTGAGGGAGTAAAGCAAGACTATGAGATTGCGATGATGTGGTTCGAGCGCGGGGCAGAGTCCGGCGACCGGGAGTGTCACAATGGATTGGGCATCATGTGGAGAGATGGGCTGGTCAAGGGACGGCAAGATATTAACAAGGCGATCGCACATTTTTCGCATGCAGCGGGGCAAGAACTAGCAGAGGCACTCGTTAACATTGGGAAATACCACTACGGTATGTTGTACGAGAGACATAACTAAACTGTCTCACACTCGTATTAAGGCAGGGGCGAGGTCAAGCTGGCGGGGACTTACTTTGAGACGGCCATTCGTTATGGGTCGCCATTCGAAGCCCACTTTTATCTCGCCAAGATTCATGCAATGAACATGCGCACTGCTGGACTTCCGCAAGGTTATGCGGCCGGTTCATGCGCGAACGCTGTTTCGTTTTTCAAGCTTGTTGCGGAACGTGGGGTGTGGGACGAGGATCTCGCTGATGAAGCCGAGCTCGCATGGAACAGCGGTACTCCTCGGGGTAAAGAAATGGCCATTCTTAAATGGTGGATCGCGGCCGAGAGAGGTTCAGAAGTAGCGCAGAACAACCTTGCGTACGTCTTGGATCAAGGTTGGTTCAGTCACTCTTCCGGGCTTGCGATGTATTTGGACTGACGCACCGCCTGAGCGCTATAGATAGGAGCATGCTGCATCTGACGCGCTTTGCTCCCATCGAGGCGTCCAATGATACCGCGCGACTCGCGCTAACGCAGTGGACGCGTTCTGCTGCGCAACGAAACGTTGACTCGCTGGTCAAAGTTGGGGACTACTACTATCGTGGACTTGGCGTACCAGACGAACCCGAATCGGTTCGTTGGGAGAAGGCAGTCAAGTATTACCAGAGCGCAGCGGACACACAGTTGAGCGCACTCGCGATGTGGAACCTGGGATGGATGTACGAAAATGGTGTCGGCGTGCCTCAGGTGAGTGTGCGATTCGCTCGAGGAAAGGTCAATAAAACGTTCTCGATAGGATTTCCACCTCGCAAAGCGACACTATGATCAAGCATTGGAAACGAATAGTGAAGCTTACCTCCCCGTAGTGCTATCCTTGATTAAGCTGTATGCCAGGAGTATCTGGCATACGTTGCGGGGCGGACAACGTGGCCTTTCTTTGTGGGGATACGACGAAGATAAACGTACCTTTTCCTTGCGATATTTACCGGCCCTAGCACTGACAAGGATTTCAGTGTCAGTTGCACAGAGGGCGAACCTGAAACGAGAAATCGATGCTGCTTCTCCGGCACATCCCGAGCCCAGTGGCGATGAACGGGCTAAATCCACCGCCGAGGAACTAGACGACGAATTTCGGGACGATGGGTCGTGGTACATTGGGAAAGCCAGAGAAGAGTTTCACAGGCGCCGAATGGGCGAAACGCGTCGCGAAGAAGAAGAGGATCCGGTGCAGGTATGTCGACTGCCTGTTGTGCGGATCGTTGGGGCTGATTTCATTTCAGTGGGCGCGAGACAGGCGGTACGCTGAGAACGAGCGAGAGGGTGATTTTGGACCGGAGGACTACTTTGATGCGGCGTTGCGGGGCGGACACCGGGGTGAGGAAGCCGCGGACGAACTTGGAGAGACGATGTTGCTGGTGGGGCTGTGTGTGGCCGTTGCGATATTGATCTACATCCGGACTCGGATCGTGGAGCGAGCGCGGCGGGAACAGGAGCGACGACAGCCTGGGGAGGAGCGGCAGAATCTCGGGGTGTTTCCCCCACCCGATGATCCTGCACGACAGGACTGGTTGATCTGGCGATGATATGGGGGGAATCCTCGCGATGTAAAACCTATCTACTGGCCATTTTACGGGTACTACTCTGCTACCTCCTTATCTTGTTTGGTCTTGCTTGGTGAGCCCGTCTTGTTGGTTTCGCGGTCGACGCGTGGGTGGTACTCGACGACGACTTCTTCGGAGCTACTGCGAGTCTTTGTACTTTTGTTCCGGGCCAGAAACTACGTCTATTACGGCCTCGACGTCACTGCGTCTTGTTGAAGCTACTGACGTATATATACCCCACTCTAGCGCGCCCAACCACCTCCGCGTCCGCCAAACACTGCGCGACACGATGAGCTTTGATCTCGAAACGCTCGTAGAACCCGTTACAAGCATCCTCATTGCGCCCGGTACGGACCTGTCGACGATCAGTGCCAAACGTGTCCGCAAAACACTGCTCCAGGACCCCCAGTATGCGTTTCTCGGGTTGACGGCTGAGATGCTCAAAACGCACCGCGATGGCGTGGACACGCTTATCAAGCAGATATTCGAGGACGTCAGCCGGGCTGCATTGAGCTCGGAGTCGAAACCGAAGCGCGAGCAGGAGGAGGACGGGGACGGTGAAGGGGATGACGACGGGGGCGAAGACGAGCAGTTATCCACCGAGTCGAGGGAGGATACTAGGAGCAAGATGCCCAGGAAGAAAAAGGCCAAGAGGAGCATAGAGGAGAGCGATGCAGCGCTGGCACGCAAGCTGTCGTCGGAAATCAACAGCCGGTCACGGCGAGGTGTCTCATTGGCCTCGGGCGCGTCAAGTCACCGTAAGGCGAAGCGAAAGCCGAAGAGCGCCGAGACGGTCAATTTGAACGAGGACGACGTGGAGGAGACCAAGCCCAAGAAGCGGGGGACGGCCAAGGGCGGGTTTGCCAAAGAATACACGCTTAGGTGTCGCAACAGACCGTTCCTTGTGCTATACGTGCGGCATGCTGACTGGCTGTTGTATTTCGTAGTGATCCGTTGTCCACGGTGCTCGGTGTCGACAAGCTGTCTCGCCCGCAAGTCGTCAAGAAGTTGTGGGAATATATCCGACAGTACGAGCTCCAAAATCCCTCGAACAAGAAAGAGATCATTTGCAACGATGCACTCCGTGCTGTATTTGCAGTCGACAAGATAGACATGTTCCGCATGAACAAAGTGCTAGGACAGTACGTAGGCCTCGTTTTTAGCGTTTTATGTACACTCCTACCGTCTTTGCAGGCATCTCCACGAGGAATAGCAGCAGTGTTGTTTGATCTTCCTGTGCTGGGAATTTGATTCTTCTGGTTGACAGGGCATTCAACGGTTAGGGCTACTCAGCATATGGACCCTTGTTCTAAAACAAAGTGTACCCTCATCCACTGTACTAACCCTTAAAATATATTGCAAGACCAGATTCTAGTGGCACAGGTATGGAACTCATGAAGGTTGTGGCTTTTGAAACAATGGTCCGAACAGCACGGACTGGGAACACCAGCAATTCGTCGACATTAAGTAGCATTCGATTAGAATACGAACGTTAAATTGGTCATTAGTTCAGGTTCTGAAGCTTTGACCACTCCCTGTTATTCGCATGGAAGTCCACGCCCTTTTTCTTCCACCACTGTCTCGCCTTGACCCCACCTCCGATAGCATCTTCCAAGGCCTCCTCGATGTCGCACATGCGATACTGGATGAGAAGCCCACTCCTATCCCACCATTCCAAGACTTCACTGCGATTATGGCGGGTAGCTCCAGTGAGAGCCTCCTCGTCGAAGGAAATTTGCAGCCCACTCCCTAACCACCACTCCAAGACGTCGACTTTGCCAAGACAGCTCGCGTGCTGCATCACGTGGCGGTCATGCTGGTACTCAAGCTCTGACGTCGCCCACCACTCGAGCACGCTAACATGGCCGGCTGCACTGGCCATGTCCATAGCACGACCAATCTTGAGGGGCAAGCCACTCAGGAGATGTTGCCGCTTCCACCAGTCAAGAACCGCAACGTGATTATTTGAACTTGCCTGCTCCAGAGCGGCTGCGGTATATTCGAGAGGGATACCCGAGGACACCCACCAATCGAGAGAGGTGATCTTTCCGCTTCGCGATGCACCGTCTATAGCCTGGGCAATGGTGCCTTGTTTCGGAGGGAGAATCAACTCTGGGTGCTGCTCGAACCCGTGCTTCCACCATTCGAGTACAGTGATGCGCCCGTATCTCGACGCTGTGGTGGGGATCAAGCCGCCCCCAAAGGTAGACAGGAAGATGTGCCGGTGTTGCGTGATGAAGAATTCGAGCACGTTCACGTAGCCGAAGCGAACGGCGGCAGTGGCACCGAGTCGCGTGGGTGGGTTGTGGGCGGGATCAGAAGCTCGGATAAGTGGCACCCCGCCGGTGAGGATAGCAAGGTCGGTAGCACATGCGGTGCTCCATTCATGAGGTACCGGCAAGGACGTGGGCACGCCCAGGGCACGACAGAGTGGCCAATTTCCTACGTGATCCAAGATCTCTGCCAAAATTTCGATAGGGAGGTCTGGTGTACGCGATTGGAGAGACGTCGCCGAGTCTGGCTTGAGGTCTTCGAAGGAATCCGAAGAGGACAGGCTTTCTACCGACGCTGTCGGGAAGTGGTATGTGTGGAAGTCATGACGCGCTAGCCGCGATACTAGCTCCGGATCTGCGCCAGATGTGGGCAGGTTGCGAACTTTTAGGAAGAAAACCAGCTCTTGGTGGCTCAGCTTGGCGTAGGCGTTGTATACCAGGTTTAGCGGTCTCTCATGGCTCTGTGATGGTGATTCCATTGAGTGTGGGAGCTGAGAAAAAAAAAAAGACAGTTTTACAGACCGCCATATGCAGATTCGAATCGCAGTGGAAGCTAATAAAAGTGCCAGTGGGAGACGGGAGCCTCAAGGGTTATCGCATTTGCCTACGCGTCACGTGGTTACATACTTGACGTTATTGAGCGCGTACACTACTAGACGCCCATTCAGCATTCATTGGACCGACGGTCGGTACTTCTCTTGTGCCTCCCTGCCTTTTTTTCCTACCTGTCCCTGACTCTCGCCACTTTTGGCTATCTTATAGCATTGTGACGGTAACCCTGGCTAGAAGAGCGCCACCGGAGTAATGCCACTAAACTCCATTCTTTGTGGCGTTTGGATGTTAGCTGGTTTGATCCGTCTACAGAGAATAATTAATGACCCTTCAGCGGAATCAGCCCCCCCGACAATCCTATCTCGTTTGCAGCTTCCTCTTTTGTCAGCGGCATTCCTTGTGACCCTTAGGGTCTACCAGAGACGGTATGTAACTGACTTCGGGGTATAGCACCACGTGGTGGTGCTAGCTGGATAGACGATCTTTCATGCCAGTGGGCATGGTACATCGTAGATTCCCCCAGAGTCAGGGCTCTTCAATACAGCAAGGATTGATTCCAATGCCAGTCTGTGTACCTTTGGCGAACAGGTCTGGGCACACGCGACCTCCTGACCCAAACGCATGCTGTGTCGTGTCCAGCAAGCTGTATGGATACGCGTTGGGGTTGTATACAGAGCGGCACCACCTTGCGGGCGCTTAGAGTTCACCGCAAGCGTGGGTCGCTTCACGAGAAAGCGCACGCGTCATACCGCGCGTTCACTTACCCCCCCACGCACGCACATTCAAAGCTGTCACTGACACCACCACCTCTATTCGAGATAATCAGACAACGGGCGCAATGTATATCGACATGTATAGAACCACCGACCCGTCCGCTCTTCTTGTGCCTGAAAGGACGCAAAGATGGATGCGTGGGTGCTAAGACGTCCAGGTTGCTCTTGACACGACCTGACGCTCCAACGGCCGCGTGTGCGCAGCGCAGTCATGAGCAACATGGGGAAAAGGTTGGCCGTGCCGCCGCACAAAGAGGAAAAAAAAAAAACGGTACGGCTTTTATACTGGCGGCGTGGGAATGTACCTCTAGGGCAGGTCCAATTAGTACTAGGTGGAGCTACAAGTTGTACTGTACTACAAGTACAAGTATTAGTGTTAGTCCGTGTCTGTATTCAACCGCTCGATGCGAGCCCCGGTGCACCAGTGGCCGCTGCGTCCTCGACGTACTCGACGTACCGAAAGATGCACTCCCACCTCTTCAGTTCGTCCAAGAGCAGCGCGCCATACGCTTCGACCCCGACTAGGCTGCCTCCGAAACACAGTCTGGCTTGATGCCCTTGGGCTTGAGTGCCGCGTCCTCACTGGGCGTCAGACAGCATTGCGATCTGATCAGCAAGCCCACCGTGCACAACGGCGCAGCACGCGAAGCGCAAACGGGTCCCCCTCCCCGAATGCGGCGTGAAACACAAGTGGATTGAGCCGCGAGAGGTGCTTTTCGCGCGCGGTGTAGAGGTAGGGAGGCACGTCTGCCGAGTCAGGGCGCTGGGCCTGGGTGAGCTCGGGGATGTGTACGACGGGGGCTCTTAGGCGCGGGTGGCATCCCAAGGGTGGAGCAGGCGAGGTCGTGCATGATGAGGCGGAGGGTCTCGCGGCCGACATGGAATCCGCCACCCTCGTCCCCAAGAATCCAATCCCAGCCGCCAGTGTACGCGAGTTCGAGGGGCGCATCAGGGAGGTCCTGGGCAAAGCGGGCGACGGCAGCGATGGCATGGGTGATGTCGGAATGGAAGCGGAGGGGAGCAGCAAGAAGGTGGGTGTCGTTGGCGACGGTGAGGTGGGTGCCAGGGGGAGTCGACGCCGGAGATGCTGAACCAGGCGGAGGTGAAGACGCCGTGGGGGACGGGGAAGGGGGCCGGATCGGGGGCGGAGAGGCGGCTCTGCAGAGCGCTGGAGACGGCGGTGCGGACGGGATGAGTAAAGTCCGCCCCGGATATGTAAGAAGAACTAGACGGGTCGGCGAGGGCCCGGCCGACGATCTTGCCGTCACGGTCTGCGATGACGGCCGAGGTCTTGGACCCACCGCAGTCAACGCAGAGGAAGAAAGACATGGTAAAAAGATAAGACTTGACGTTCTCACATGGGAACTAAGATGTTGTTGTGCTCCCCCTACCGCGCGGTGTCTCCACCCCGCAAGTCGATCTTCGCCCAACAGCCTTGCCCGGCCGGTTGTCCTCCACGGCACCGCCGCCGCTGGATTCCGTGCGACCCTTGCCAACAGCACCTACACCGCCCCCGAGCTCGCCCGCCAGTACACTGATGCCCGCGCGCGCCTCGTCTTCGCCCACCCGACTCTCGTCTCCGTCGTCTAGGACGCCCTTCGCTCCCTTGGCTGCACTGACGCCGACATCCGTGCCCGCCTCGTCGTGCTCACCACCCGCTGCCTCACCCGCTCACCCGACCCCGACCCCCTGGCCGCGGGCTATACCACCCTCGACGCGTTTATCGGCCGCGGCCGGCTCGCCCACGAAGTTGCCTTCGATGGCCCTCTCGCTGACTCAACGCTTTATCTCTGCTACTCGTCCAGCACCTCTGGCAAGCCTAAAGGTGTCGAGATCACACACTACAACCTCACCTCCCTCATCGAGGTTCTCTGCCTTGCATGGCCCCGTGCGACTCCTGCCCTCCCCGGAACCGACAGCCCCGACGTCTTTTTTGGTACAGGACTGTACCACCATATCTACGGCGCGGTCAGGCTCCTGTTCTTTCCCCTTGCGCTGGGAACCCCGACCGTCATCATGGCGGGCTTTGATCCCGCCCGCTTTTGCGACGCCGTAGCGAGGTATAGGGCGACGACCCTCTTTGTTGTGCCCCCCATGCTCGTCGTGCTTGTCCGCCATCCCGCTAAGCGCATACGTGCGCGTGTGGGGGGATGGCCTGCTGATGTGTCGGACAGCGATTGACGCGTGCGACATAACGTCGGTGCACATCATCTACTTGAGCGCAGCGCCGCTCGGTGCAGACCTCGTCGCGGCCATCCGCACACGTCTGCGCAGCGTCGGTGCCGACGTCGTCATCAGTCAGGGTGCGTCCGCTATCCCTTTCCGTCATACTGGCCTGCTCACGTGCGATATCAGCGTATAGTTTGACAGACCTCCCCGACGGTCACCCTGCTGCACCGCGACGATGCCAACGCGCACATTGGCTCTGTCGGCCGGGTACTCCCCAACCTCGAGTTCCAGCTCATCCGACAAGACGAGGCGAGGTGCGTGGCGCGAGCTGGCACTCGACCTTGCTGACCTGTGCATAGGTGATCACCGACATGGACAATGCAAGCAAGATCTGGGTGCGGGGGCTGACGGTGATGAAGGTGCACGTCTACATGGCGTCATGGCCGCGCAAATGCTCATGCGGGTAGGGCTACTTGGGTAATCCGAGTGCGACAGCTGTGGCGATCGGTGGTTCAAGACGGGGGACATTACCATTGCCGACACCGAGGGCTTTCCCACGATCGTTGATCGACGGAAAGAGTTGATCAAGTACAAGGTGCTTGCACGTGTACGAGTGGGATAGGAGAACGCTGACGCACGGTATGTAGGGTTCCCATGGTCGGTTTGCGCATGGTGTCATCTGAATGGGCTGATGGGCAGTCCAGTGCCTCCTGCGGAACTGGAAGGGCTGATTCTGCAGCATGTGGGCGTGGCGGACGTCGCTGTCATTGGGATCAAGAGCAAGGAGGAGGCGACCGAGTTGCCGAGGTTCGTGTATGCGCATGTCATTTGTCCTCGCTGATCCGATGATGCAGGGCGTATGTCGTACTGACGCGCCCCATTCTGCCCAGCGAGATCAGTGCATTTGCGCTGGGCGTGCAAGCGTGGGTGGCTAATCGAGTGGCAGCGCACAAAAAATTGCGGGGTGGGGTTGTGGTCGATCAGATCCTCAAGGGGTATGTTGGGACGGACTGGTGTGCAGCCAAGAGGCGCTGATAATGTTCTCAGCTCTTCAGTCAACGTCTTACGACGTGCATTGCGCGAGAGGGCCAAGAGCGAGGTGGGCCATGGGCGGGTGGGATCGCGTTCAAAGCTCTGAGCCTACCAGTGTATTGCCTTAGCGTGTCGTGTTTAAAGTATTACATCCAACAATGTTATTCTGTACGTATGTGAATCTACAATTTGCTCCGCAACTCGGGGACGACGTCTTTGCCCCTGCCTTCCACCAAAAAGTCGCGGAGGTTTGTAAGTGCGCGCACCTCCATAGCGCGCTGTGCGTCCTGGTTCTCGGTGCCCATGTGCGGTAAGAGGGCGTTTTGTGGATATGCGAGCAGACGGGGGTCGACAGCCGGCTCGTTGGGGTAGACATCGAGCCCAACCGCTGCAAGCTGTCTGCATGTCAGTGCTGGATCTGCCGAGGACAGTGAAGCACGAGAGACGCACGTGACCGTCTTCGAGTGCGCGCAGCATGGCCTCTTGATCGACGACCTTGGCCCGGGCGGTGTTGACAAGAATGCCACCGCGCCTCATCGCACGGATCTCCTGTTCGCCGACGAGGTTGGTGGTGCCATCGTTGAGGGGCGCATGTACGCTGACTATGTCTACACGCGCACACAGCTCACGAACACTGTCAACGTACTCGCACCACACCGGCGCTGTTGGCACGGGCCGGCGGGAGTGGTAGAGGATGTGCGCGCCAAAGGGGCGGACGAGGTGGGCAAGCCGAAGGCCGATGCCGCCAAGCCCGAGGATGCCGAGCGTGCGCGAGGCGAGGTCATGCGTGGTGCTGGGGGCGAGCGCGGGGTGAGTTTTCCAGGCGCCGGTGCGGAGAGCGCGTTCAGCGGTGGAGAAGCGGCGAAGAGTGGATAGGATGAGGTACAGCGCTGTCGTGGCGGTCGCGTCATCGACCGCGTGGGGAGTGTTGGAGACGAGGATGCCTGTTGCGGGGCGTCACATCGGGCGTGTCAATAGCGGGTGGGCATGTGACGCACCGTGGGCTGCACAGGCGCCGACGTCGATCTGATCGTAGCCTGCGCCATTGTGGGCGATCCAGCGCACGGTGCCAGTGCGTGCGAGCTCGCGAATGAGGTCGGCGTCGAACGTACCGATGCGGTCGGCGGAAGTGTTGTGGCGGTATATGCCGACCGTCCCAGCGTACTTTCCGCCCGGAGCGAGGTGGGCGACAAAGTCGGCGCGAGTGGGTGAGTCCATGTCCTGCAGCAGTGAGACGGAGCTTGGAGAACCCCCGAGGGACTTACGACGATGTCGGCATGGGGGCTTAGGAGCGACTGGAGCTCATCGTGTGCCCAGACGAGGCTGCCTAGACGCGCGCAATGGATCAGCAGGGGCGTGCTCGTCTCAGTGGAATATCGGCTGACCGCAAAGGAGGATGCGGGGACGTGACATGGCGAGTGAGTGGTTGGTTGTGGACGCAACTGCAGGGGTCGCTAGTGTATTTTATCGGTGGACATCCAGCGGTCCGTCGCGGGCAACCGCGTCCACCCGCCGACCGAGCGATCGCTGATCAGCAGATCCCACAGGTGGGGAACCGCTCGATTCCCGGGCCGCGGTTTCCGTCGTTTCTGGTCACTTGGGCATCTCCCATCTTAGTAGTTTGGTGCCGTGCTCAAGCAAACGTCGACATACCATGTGATGACGAGCCAAGCCGGGTTGTCTCTTAATGTCGTCACCCTACATGGCAAGGTGTTTGAAGCAAGAGGCGTGCATTACCACGCCGGACGACTTTCAGCTACTTCCGGACCTGGTCAAGATCTAGTAAAATGGGGTGATTCAAAGTACAAAACGACTCCCGCTTGAGAGCCGTTTTGGCGACTGATTTAAAAAATAGATTCGGGAGTCCCAAGGGAGTTCCCAAACCACTTTGTACCATTTTCTGGGTCGCTTTTGCAAAAATCCATTTTAGCTGACGGAGGTAGCCGCCGTCGGGGTTTGAACTTGATTAGATGAGAGCCCAACCTACCTCTTCGTTGGGTGTACAAAATGGCTGAAAACGGGGCCAGCGGTTCTGACGACTGATGGGCCCCGTGTTTGAATAAGTTAAACTCTGAGAGTTCCTTTGAGGGACGGCAACAAGGAGCTGTTAGGTCACTTTGCCAGCACTTTATGCCTACTTTAATAGCTTGCTTTGAGTCGTCTCCGCGCGTTACCTAACAGGGAAAAGGCCATTGATCAACGAGATTCGGGACCCAAGTTAGCATAGTGCGCGTAAGGCATACAGTACAACGTCCAAAAGGTCATTCGCGGTCGTAGTCATGATGAAAGATCCCAGTAACCTAGTATAGATAACGGAACCCCATCCTGCGTCTCACAGCCTCTTCAAACGTAATGCTCTCCAACTTTGCCGCTTCCTCGATCCGCTCCCGTTCAGGTCCATGCATCAAGTCTAACTCGGCACGTTCCATACGTTTGTTCTCCCGCACGAGTAGCATGCGAATAACTAAACAAAAGAAGATGCGAGCAGAGATCAGTCGCACGCTGACGCACTGCAGACGATAAAGTCAATACGCACCAAAGCTGAGGAAGCTCGCAAACGCGAGCGCACAGAGCGCAATGATCATGGACTGATGGTACTCGGGGCCCCAGTTCGATGACCAGATGTAGGAACCCATTCTATTGTCATGCTCGTTTGTGAGATGCGCGTAGGCCTGTAGAGTAGGGACGCAAACACGTACAGATTGCCTAGATTTCCGAACCCGTTCACAAGGCCAATTGCAGCAGAACGCTTAGCCGGTGGTCGAGGGACCGCATTAGCCACCCACACCAACGTCAGCGTAAAACCTATGCAAGTAAACCTGAATGAAATGATTCGTATGACAAGAAAAGGTGAAGCATGTACCGCAATACCCAGTTGTCATGAGGAACATTGAGAAATACCTCCCAGCCGTCGCCATCGTTGATAGAGAAACGACGTAGCCAACTATGACCACCCACCACCAGCCGGTTATGTGGAAGAATCGTTCTCCGGTGACGTCTGTATGTATACACATTCATTGATCCAGACATGGGTGGTTAGTCCGTAGACGAAGAATAGCCTGCTCACCAGCATGACGCGCATTGATGAGGGTCACAATCGCCGCAAAGACCCAAGGTGGGCTGACCAATTGTAGCAAGTAAGTATCGAGAATGTATCCCAGTGAGAAGACGATACAAACGCAGCCATCAGCAAGGTAACCGTAGTCGAGTAGCCTAGAGTGGCAGCCAACCTAGATGCAAAAATAAGCGATGTCGCTCAATGAGTCCTCGTCCACAAGACCCATACGTCGGAAAGAAGTTGATGAAGCTCAGTCCCAGCAGTTGAGAACAACACATGAGCATGAAGATCGGAACCTTGGGATCCTTGAGCGCTAATTTCAGCCCCTCGACGAAACTGAAAACCCGATTGGCATTTGGAGATTTACTGGGACGTAGGTGACCTACGAGTCTTCTTGAGAATCCTGATCAGCCTCTCCGGCATCTTCCGCGAGCCGGACCTGTGCCAAATGTCTTTCTGCAGAAGTTAACCACCTCGTGTTGTGCGGCTACCAGAAGTAAAAAGCGGTCAAGGACTGGTCAAGAATATATGATTGGTAAGTTCTGCACTCACGTAGTCTGGGAGAAGCCACCTAGAGATTTCGTTGAATAGTTAGAAGAGAGGGTGAAAAAAGGGGACATGCGTCGCACATGGACAAGAAACCAACGAAGATTGTTATAGCGCCCTCGATGTAGAAAAGCCTGCAGTTCGAGGTTCGAGGTTAGGATCGGATGGCATATTGACTGGGAATAGCAATGATTCCCACCATCTCCAAGCTGCAATCCCCATCGTTCCCTGCATATTTCCGAGAATACCTGCGGCCCACAACTGGACGTAATCAAAAGTTAGCGGTTCGACGAAGAGTGGAAACACACAGTGCCTCACGCTACCAAAAGCATTAGAGATAAGCAGTCCTGCGTAGAGAATGGCAGAACGGAACGCTAGTTCCTACATGAAAGAATCAATCATGATCTTGTGATGCAGCATGGATGGAAACTACCCTGCGTGTATACCATCGCGACAGAAGGTAAATCGCGCCAGGGTAGAATGCTGCCTGAGATAATGACTCATGTCAGTGATTCTATTTAAGTCGACTTTGCCGTCTTACCTCGGGTAACCCAATGAAGATACGACAGGCCATGATACCACTCCAGTTGTGCGTAGTACCAGTAAGGGCGCTTGTCAAACCCCACAGAACGACGCAGGTACCGATATAAAGAGTAGGTCTAAGAGGGATGCCTGATAACCGCTGCGTCTCGAAGCAGGAGACATTACCAACCTCGAGACATAGTTGAGAACCTTGAGGTAGTTTCAACTTAGGCATTTACAAATGTAGAACTGGCTTGCTTACCATATTGGACGGAATCTGTGCAGGACAATATGACGCATAAAGAATAGCCACTACAGTATCATACTGAATATCTACCACCTAGGTGAGTTGCCTTGCTGCATGCACGGATGATATTTAACACACCTGACATGCCCAAATCCGTCTGTAATCCTCTGAGTCGAGCGGATGTAATCGCAACGCGCTGTAATACTACGTCAAAACAGTCCGTTGGACGTCACACGGGACATGCGACGAACGTCAATGTAATTCATTAAAAAGATGATGACGATGGTGGGTAACAACCGAAAATCGAGTTTTCGAAGGAGATGGCGTTCCGCAGTTCGCCGTGCTTCCGCCTGCAGCATTTCTTGGTCGCCATTCATGCTGACCACGGCTACATCCTCCTCGTACAACTGGTGTTTTGTCTTGGAGTCGGTCGCCATACCAAGCACAAGAGGGGGATATGGTTCCTTTCAGCCGGCATGACCTAACCACCCTGAGATATAAAGGGAGATTCGAGCGGGACATCCGTAATCCCCTTCGTAACTCGTGACTTGGCATTCATGTTGGTGCTCGTCCGGCTAACGGTGGGTCGTGGATAACTTCTCATGATACGGAGGGCCATCAAGTGACCCATCACCAGTTAAGACATCTGGAACATGGAATAGAAGGTTCTTCACCGCAATTAGCCACGCGTGATGATGGCCACTGTCATATTTCGGAGGCCCGCAATAATAGAAAGGCAAGAGGTGCTCACCATATGTTCAATTGCCCGGGTCAAGTGACTCGAAGACGGAATAATCTACCATAGGAGACTCGCGGGGTGTGAAAGTTTGCGTTTCGGTTCCTCAAGAATAAATGTACATGCAATCTGGACAGAGTACGAGGGAGATAACGCCGGGGCGTTGGGCTTGAACCCAATATCGCACCCTGTGCCGAAGCTTGGACCCCCCGTAGAATGAACAAGAGACTGTAGCGGCCTAGTATGGCAAAAGACGGCTGGGTCATTGCACATCGTTCGACAATCGTGGGTGAACTCGGGATGACTCTTCAGCATCACTAGAACTACTCCAAATGAAGGGCGCATCGCCCATGCACGAGTAAATACTATGTCTTACAGTTGATCCCGCAATGATATGAAGCACTACATCGGAGCACGTACTAGTGCATCGATTCCGGTCGCTGGCTGAATGTGGAACATCATGAATACAAGTTTAGTACAATACACACGTAAGTGACAGTGCCTAGAGCACCAAGTGAATGAGATCGTCATCTACCACAAACGAAAGTGCTCAGAAAGCGTCCACGAATAATTTCAGAAGGCTAATCTTGCCATGCAACGAATAGGGCCGCCGAAGCGACACAGCGCTCCAATCCACTTTGCTACTGCGTCGGCTCAGTGAGAGGAGGCGGAAGGCCCGGGGGCATGCCTGGCAGGTGGCATTAAGGGGAGTCGCGACACCTGATCCGGGCGGATCATCTTACCCATCGAATGGTGGACCGAAGAATCAGTGACCTTGGATGACTTGTCAACAGTGGTAGTAGCGTTCGAGGTGCTGGCTGTACTATGGTCACTGTTATCCGTGAATGTTTGATCTCCTTTCACATCGTTGAAGGTGCCATGAGCGGCGTTCACGTTGGACGCCCCCTGAAAGAAAGGCATTGTCTGGCAGGAAGACGAGATTGTGTGAACGTATGGGAACTGCTAATGCCCACAACAAACAAGTACATACACCTGTGTCTGCGAGCATCGCATTGGGACAATGAACATCACCGATGTACACCAACACAAAAGTTAACTCGAAAAGTCCCTCAAGGTAAGGCATGTTCCAGCATTCTAATACATCCTCCGACTGCAACCAAGCAACCATCCATCTCCATCGTGCGCTCAAAGTGGTAGTGCAAGCAAGTGTATCTCAGACGTCAATGAAGGTGGCTGGCGAATCTCTCAAGATGGGTTGAGATGTCTGTTGACACTTAGCGGATTGTCCTTCACCTGGACCCCTCCATCAGTGGTTGTATTACTATTCCAGCATGCAATGTCAGTGGCTATGATGAATCGTGCATCCCAACATAATACAGTTCTCTTATGACATTGCCTCTCAAACCTCAGCAAACAAGGCACCATGCTTTATTCTTGTTGTTCTCCTGATCTTGCCAACTGATATGAGCACAGGGCAAGTGACCCTGCTTTTAAATTGAGCATGATTGAGTTTGTTCCCATGTTTATTTTGACTGCTGTGTGACATGGTTTTGTGATGTCTGATTTATCACATTTGCTGTTGTTATGTCACACGAGTCCTTGAAAATTCACTGGTGCAAATGACGGTGAATAACTGTGTACTTTGTTTTACTTCTTTCGCGTATACATACTTTAGTCTTAAATAGCTTTTCCTCCTGTACCAATTACAAACATCCTTGTGCAAGTTCGGAGTTTTCTATTTACCAGGCATATCCATTCAGACTTGCTACTTGTCGACGTCCAACTGATATCTCCGTATTCGCCTCAAGGATCACCTACAACCTACTTGATTGCACCCCTGATGGCAGCTGTATCTTCTAAGTTTCATGCGTCACGGCACGAGGAAGTGCACGGTCATGACCCAACTTAGTACAGGTAGCGGAACCTCATTCTGCGCCTCACTGCCTCGTTGAATGTAATTCCCTCCAACTTTGCTGCTTCCTCGACGCGTTCTCGCTCGGCACCATGTAGCGCGTCGAGCTCAGCGTGTGTCATTCGTGTGTTCTGCCGTATGAGCATGATGCGCACCACTAGAACAAACAACAAAAGGATTACAAGGGATATCCACAAAACACGAATACCTACCAAACCCGAGGGCAGTCGACAACGTAAATGCACAAAGGACGATGATCATCGATGGGCGATATTCAGGACCCCAGTTCGCTTTCCAGATGTAGGAGCCCATGCTATGGGGTCCCCCGTTCGTGTGTTCAGTGCACACGTTGTGAAAGAGACGTGACCACGTACAGACTTCCTAAGCACCCGAACCCATTTACGAGGCTGATCGCGACGGATCGTTTGGCCGGTGGTCGAGGGACAGCGTTTGCCACCCATGATAACGTTACCGTAAATGCTAACGCAAATCGCGCAGCGAAAAAGGAAGGTAAGGATGACATCAGAATGAGGAGAAAGAGAAGATACGTACCACAATTCCCAGCTGTCATGAGGAAGATTGAAAAGTATTTCGCAGCTGTCTTCATCGTCGACATGGAGATGATGCAGCCGACCATGGTGACCCACAGCCAAACAGTCTGGTGGAAGAACCGTTCGCCACTAGTGTCTGCACGCATATGTGTTTGTCAACCGGATTCACGTCTGTTGGGCAGGGAATCGCAAGAAAATGGCCTACCAGCATGTCGCGCATTGATGAGCGTCATGACCGCTACTAAAACCCACGGTGGACTGACCAAATAGAGTGAGTGACTGGCAGGGACCCACAACACGAAAATACACACGCAGCCATCAGCAAAGTTTTCGTCGTCGAGTAGCCCAGAGTGGCAGTTAATCTAAAACGCAACTATGTATGACCCTAACCTTCTCGTCTTGGACGAGACTCACGTTGGAAAAAAATTGGCAAAACTGAGTCCCAGAAGCTGAGAACAATACATAAACATGAATACCAAAACCTTAGGATCTCTTAAAGCCAATTTCAGCCCTTCAAAGATGCTGCAAACATATTTGATATTTGAAAATCCAGTCAGGCTAGACGACTTACGAAGCTTGCTGAGAATCTATGTCAGCTTCGCCGGCATCTTCTGTAATCCGGACCTGTGCCAAGTGTCTCTCAGCAGAAGTCAACCACCTAGTGTTGTGCGGCTTAAGAAGAGGGATGAGTACTCTAGAATATAACCACGGGTATACGATCAAGGAACTCGAGACGCACATAATCCGGTAGAAGCCACCTAGTGGTTTCATTGAATGAGATAAAAAGAACGAGAGTCGCTGGACATACATGGCCAGGATACCAACGAAGATGGTAATAACGCCCTCGATGTAGAAAAGCCTGTATTAAAACATCAAGGGCGAGTTCAGACAACCGACATGCTCGCCATGCATGACCACCAATCTCACCATCTCCATGCAGCGATCCCCATGATCCCGTTCATGCTCGCCAAAATACCTGCAGCACATAGCTAGACATTTCAGAAAAGTTGGGAGCCAGGGTAGTGAATAATAACCACTTACACTACCGAAGGCATTGGAGATGAGCATTCCGGCGGCCAGAACAGCAGATCGGAAGGTTAGTTCCTACAGAAAACACTCGAGAGCTATTACAATCTTGCAATCTATCCCACTGACCTTGCGTGTATACCAACTTGACAACAGGTACAAGGCACCAGGGTAGAATGCCGCCTAGAGTGATGTCCCTTGTCAGTCGTCCTTGTTCGGGCAAACCCCGTTGTCTTACCTCCGGCAATCCAATAAAGACACGACA